>VWPU01019565.1:0-26165 GCA_013398955.1 Callaeas wilsoni
AGAAGAGAAGAGAAAAGAGAAGGTTTCTCACTGGGTAGGACCAAAGGGGCGGCTGGGTTTGGAAAAGCTCCCTGGAGCTCAGCAGGAGGGTCAGAGGAACAGGGGCTCAACCAGCTGCACTTGGCTTTGGGCTGGAGAGCAGAGAAGGTGCCCTGGAACTGGGATAAGGGGCTGAGGGGAGGAGGAACGTGGTGGCTCAGTGCTGTGCTCAGGTGTGGCAGGTCTGGAGGGGCAGCCAGACCTCTCCTCCCAGGGCTCCGCCTTCCACCACCCTATTTCTGTTCATATTGGCCTGGAGCAGAGGGCAGATAAACTGCTGGTGAGCTCTTAGGAAAGTTATCCACGTTAGGACTGGGGTCACCTGCACTGAGGGACATCCCACTTTTAGTGGCAGGATTGGACGCCAATGCCCGGCTCCGTGACAGCGCGGAGCTGCGGGGATCGTGCTGACCCCCCTGTCCGGGGCTGATACAAACTGCTCTGACTCATCCTCGCAAGAGGCAAAGAGCCTGACCCCTCCAGGAATCCATCCCCGCCTCCCGCCCCGCTCACACAGCTCCAGCTTGGCTGTTGGAGACTCTCTGCCCCAATTAACAAATTTCTATCAAAGGTCTTGGCTCCTTTTCATCTTTTCATTTGGCTAGAAGGACAATAGCAAACTCTGCAAGGTCTCGAGTCAAACCCTGGCTGATGCTTTATCTCCATTTCCTTCCTCCACTAAACAGTGGTGAGAAAAATCCTGGATTTACACAGCCTCTCCCACGTTCTCAGAATCATGGAATGGTTTGGGTTGGGAGGGACCTTAAAGCCCATCCAGTCCCACCCCATTCCATGGGCAGGGACACCTTCCACTATCCCAGGCTGCTCCAAGCCCCCTCCAGCCTGGCCTTGGACACTCCCAGGGATCCAGGAGCAGCCACAGCTTCTCTGGGCACCCTGTGCCAGGGCCTCCCCACCCTCCCAGGGAACAATTCCTCCCCAATATCCCATCCATCCCTGCCCTCTGGCACTGGGAAGCCATTCCCTGTGTCCTGTCCCTCCAGCCCTTGTCCCCAGCCCCTCTCCAGCTCTCCTGGAGCCCCTTTGGGTGCTGGTGTTCTCCCAGAGGAGCAGAGCTGCAACATCACCCCCTGCCAGGCTGCCGTGTGTGTGTGTGTGCCATGTCCCCTCCAGGGCTCCAGGGACAGCTCAGCTGGCCAGGGCGCAGCAAATTTGCTTCTCAACTGAGGATTACAAAGGAGTTTTAGAAACGTTTGGCTTTGGGAGTTTTTTTTAAAGCTTTTGTATTCTGCTCCGATGGTGCTTCTCTCTGAGCAGAGTGAGCTCCACCCCAGAAACCGCCCCCCCCCCAAAAAAAAAAAGAAAAGAAAAAAAAGAAAAGGTCAGGCCAAGCCTGTGCTTGGATGAAATCCCTGGAAGAGCTGGGCTCATTGTGCAGCTCAAATGCTGCATTTGCCTGACTAAGACACGGCCTCTCCTGCCGGGCTTTTGCACGGATTCAGGAGCTTAAACTGGATTTCCACCGAGGACAGGTGCTCCGAGAGGGTCCCCAGTCCTGGAAGGGAGCATTTCACTGGGGCTGCAGAGCAGGAGTCACCTCCTTTGCCTTAATTGCTTAATGACTGCCCAGCGCAGGCAGCCGGCACCGCGTGGCTGGGAGCGCCCTGCGGAGCTGCTCCATTAACATTCCCTGGGCTTTCTGCCGCGGGCAGAGAAAGAGCAGGGCACGGGCGGCGTAATTAAAGGGCCATTCATTCAAATGTTACATTTCCATCTCCTCGAGTGCTATCAGGAGCCCTGGTCGGGTACGGGACTCCGGTGCTTGATTAAATGTTCAGCCGTGACCGTCTGGCGGCGCCGAGCCTGGGAATGATCCTGGGAATGATCCTGGGAATGATCCTGGGAATGATCCGGTCCCAGCGTGTCCCAGTCAGTGATGGGATGGGAACGGTGTGGGAGCAGCCTCCTCAAAGCAGGCACAGATGGACAAGTGGGAAGCTTGGAAAGGGAATGTGTGTTCGGAGGGGGACATTAGAGATGATTTTCACAGACTCACAGAATGTTCTGAGCTGAAAGGGACCCAAAGGACCACGGAGTCCAACTGCGAATGGCCCGTGGGGGGATGGAACCCACTGTGGCGTTATCAGCACCACGCTCTGACCAGCTGAGCCAATCCCAGTTCATCCCTGGCCAAAAGCTGCAGCTGGGCTCCATCCCTGCTGGAGTCAGTGCTGTGAGAGGAGTCAGGATGGCAGCCCGAGCAGGGCTGGGATGGCAGAGGGGGCTCCCCAGCTCTGCCCTGGCTCCCTGCCCATCCCAGGCCTTTATGGGGATGGGGACAGGGCATTCCATATGTTCTGAGTGTCCCAGGAGGCCCGAGGGGGCTGATAAGATCAGGGAGCACAGCTATCAGCCCTCCCCGGGGGCTCGGTGAGATCCCAGGCAGCTCAGTGCTGTCACCGATGTCCAGTCCTGCCACTGCAAGGTGGGATGTCCTTCAGTGCGGGGTGACCCTGAGTCCTGACAGAACGACTTCCTTAGGAGCTCACCAGGGGTTTATCTGCTCATGCCAGCCCTTAGTGGGGGTGGAGACAGGGCATTCCCTGTGCTCGGAGTGTCCCAGGAGGCCCGAGGGGGCTGATAAGATCAGGGAGCATTGGGAGCAGGGGTTTGTCTCCCTTGCTGACTCGGAATTATCTGCACCCCACAAACAGGGCAAAGGGAGGGGGAGCATCCCCCACCCTCCCCAGGGCACAGAGGGCTCTGGCCACCCTGACAGGTCTGTGCACCCCTCCAGGCTGGCTGCTGGCCCAATTTCATCTCTTCCAGAAGTCCCTGCTGAGTCTTGCTGCTGAAATAACCGTGGGCATCGGTGTCCTGGCGGCACCGGGCCCTGGGTGCTGAACACCGCTCTGGATTCCTCTGGAGCTGCTCGGGCCGTGCTCATGCTGCTGGGTGCCAGGTGATTTCTCAGCTGTGGTGGCTCCTGCTCAGGGTCACGTCAGTGTGGGCACAGGGGGCACTGCCAGGGAATCTCCCCAGCTATGAAATGGGACAGAGGCCTCAAAGCAAGCGAGCACCTGACAGTGTCAGGAGGCAGCAGAGCTGCAGTTGTTGGTGTTTTCTGCTGGAAAAAAAGACACCGTGGGAGTTCTGCCCACAGAAGATGTTTTCCCACCTCCAGGCTCCATCCCAGGGATGCAGGCAATGACACACGACTGCCTCGAGACTCTGCTGCTCCAAGAGAAGGAGCTGGATGAACAGGAAACACCCCATTGGTTTCTTCCCCGCTCTCATCCCCAAGAGAGACAATTCCTGCTTGGAAGGGGCAGGGAGGCAGTGCTTGGTGCATTGCTGGAGGCACATGGGTGGTGGGGAATGGTCCCGAGTAGGATCCAGCAGAAACCACAGCAGACACAGCAGCCACTTCACAGCTCCAGCCACTCTGGATGACAGGATCCCAGGAGGGCTCAGGTTGGAAAGGATCACGGGAAATCATCTGGTGGCACCTCCCTGCTCCAGCAGGGCCATCCCAGAGCACAGGGCACAGCAGTGTGCCCACACAGCTCTGGGGTATCCCCAGCGAGGAGACTCCACAGCCTCTCTGGGCTCTGCTCAGGGCTGGGCACTGCCCAGGGCAGAAGTTGTGCCTCCCGTGCAGGGGAATTGCTGGGCTCAGCCCTGCCCGTTCCTCTGGTGCCGCTCTGGGCCCCGGAGCAGAGCCGGGCCCTGCTCTGCCCCTCCCTGCACACGGGGACACCCAGGCCTGAGGGCCCCTCTCGCTGGGGCTCCTCTCGAGCCTGAGCAGCCCCAGCTCCCTCAGCCTCTCCTGGGCACCGAGATGCTCCAGGCCCTTCCTCGGCTCCGCAGCCTTTAGGCACTGGAAGGGGCTCTGAGGTCTCCCCAGAGCCTTTTTTTCTCCAGGTGAACATCCCCAGCTCTCTCAGCTCGGCTACACAGAGAGGAATAAACAGACATTTCTAGAATTTCTACATACCACAGAGACCTTGGGCCTGCCATGCCAGTCCTGCAGCCTCCCCAGGACAAAGGAAATTTTCCTTTCCAACTCCTCTAGGAATCAATGTTATCTCCAGGCAATCCAGGGGCAAACATGACCTTGGTGACCTGAAGGTTGGAGATCAGACAGGTGGAGGATACAAGGAGCTTACAGGGTGGCAGAGAGAAGAGGAGCTGCTGGGGCCATGGCAGGGTGATGAGCAGGGTGGAGGGCCCTGGCACAGGGTGCCCAGAGAAGCTGTGGCTGCCCCTGGATCCCTGGCAGTGTCCAAGGGCAGGTTGGATGGGGCTTGGAGCAGCCTGGGACAGTGGACGGTGTCCCTGCCATGGCAGGGGTGGCACTGGAGGGCTTTAAGGTCTCCTCCAACCCAAACCATTACCTGATTCTCTGATTTTGTGAGACTCAGGTCCTGATCCCTCTTTCCCAGCACACCCAACCTCCCTCCTCTGCCTGGCTGTTCACAAAACTGGGAGAGGCCTCTTTATGCTTAGAGCAGAAGGCTGCCACGTCTTTCCCAGTGCCCCATCCAGCCTGCAGCAACTGGGCACCGGGTGCTGCAGGAATCGGGCCCATGGGATGCTCTTCCCTCCCGTTTCCCCAGTCCAGACACATCCTACTGATTGCAGCCCTGACCCTCCTGCCCTCACCACCGCTTGTGATAAAGCACAAGTGCTTGGAGTGCCCACTTCCCTCCGAGACCAAAGCTCTGCGCTGGCTCGGTGATCCCAAATAAGCAGCAGAGCAGCAATGGGCTGGAGGAGCTTGCAGCAGGCAGGATTGGCTTTGTGATGAACGCCCAGGGAAGGCTGAGCATGTTAAGCAGGGCTCTGGGTAGCCACTCTTACATGTGTCCTTCATTAGCAGGAACTTGTAACGGGCAGCTGCCTTTGCCTGGTGTGAATTAAGGAAAAAAGATGTGACATTTAAAGCTTCTCATGGCACCGTCGTGTGCTACCTAAAGCTGCATTCTTTTAGCAAGGACTGATAAAAATAATGAGCAGGTGACTCTCCTTGCAATTTCTTGACATTTATTTTCAATGTCCTTAACTGCTTCATTCCCCAGAGCGCTGACAGCAGCACTCACCCGCTCCAGGCAGGTGTATTTACAAAGACTTTCTTTCCAGGACCAAATATCCCATGGAAACCCTCCAGGAACTGATCTGAATGGGCCAAACACTCCTGGTTTGTGTCACTGCAAACCTGCAGAGCCACTGGGACATAACTCATGTGGTAAAGCCAGAGCTCAGTTATGGAAAGTTCAGCCCCAAATTCGGGGCTGTGCCTGGATTTCCTCAAACTCCGCATTAGAAAAGAGGGTCTGGAGCCCCAGGAGGGGCTGAGGGAGCTGGGAAAGGGGCTCAGCCTGGAGAAAAGGAGGCTCAGGGGGGACCTTCTGGCTCTGCACAACTCCGTGACAGTGCTCCAGGAGCACTTGGACAGCACTCCCAGGGCTGCCCAGGCTGGGATTGTTGGGGTGTCTGTGCAGGGCCGGGGGCTGGGCTCGATGGTCCTGATGGGCCCCTCCCAATTTAGGACATTCTGGGATTCTCCTTACAGAACTGTTTGTTGTCAGGCCTGGCACTGTCTGGCATATTTCCCTCTATTCAGGAGAGCAGGATTAACAGGATCACTTTTAGAACCTACTTTTAGGTGCTTGCACAGAGGAACAAGATGTGCAGATTTTGATGGCTAAATCCTGTTTTTCTTTCCTACTTACCCAGAATACCAAGGTTTTTTCTGTTTCTCCTGTGAAAGACCAGGCAACCCGATAGTTCAAAAATTATTTTTTAAAAAAGTTCTCAAAAATGAGGAGGCTGATTTAAAAATAATTAGATTTTTTTCAGAGATTTTTCAAATGCCCTTGAGTTTTACAGTTTTTTTCCCTTCTGCCCTCTTTCCCTCCTTCCTCCCCTGCTCCTGAGCCCTGCTGCCTTCCCAAAAGATAAAGCCACTTCCCAGTAGCCACAAATATCCACAAATTTAACTCCAAGCTGTTTGAACTATTTGTAGGACTCCTGTTGACTCTGCTGATGGCAGCAGCCAGGGGCCCTGAGCAGGAAACGAGCAGCCTGTGAGCACCACGCACCAGCTGGGGAGCAGCTTCTGCGGGAGCCTGGGGAGGTCCTGAGTCCATCTGGGATGCCGAGGCCAGACCGTAAAAGCTTCCTTCTTGGAGCCCATCCTGGCTGCTGCTCAGCTCCCCCCTTGCCAGGCAGCTCCTTGCTCCTTCGTGCACCCCAGCAGCCCCCCAAGGGCAGGAGGTGGGCACCGGGCCTGTGTTTGCAAATTCGGTCCAATTAATATTGGGTTCATGAGCTTGAAACACAAAAAATTGGGGTTTTTTTCTGTCGTTATGGATTTTCAGTGAGTTCCCAGTGGCACAGTTTGCCCACAGCTCTGTGAACTCCTGGGAGGCGCCTGGGGTGGTGCACCCCGTGCTTTCCCCCCCTGCATTGCCCAGTGCCAGGGAAAAGCCTCCCGGTGCTTGCAGCATCACGGCTGGGGTTTGAGGTCACCCAGGAGAGCAGCACAGCCTGGCAGAGAACATCCCACAGCTCCTCATCTCCACTCCAGACTGACCAGAGCTCTCAGCCTGGCCAGGGGCTCCCTGAGCTGCTCAGGCCCGTCCTGTCCATGTCGGACAAACGACACTGGCGGTCACTCCAGCCTTCCCCGGCTTTGGCTCTTCCTGCAGCTCCTTGCTCCTGTCCAAGGGGCTCAAAGCCAGGGGCTCTGTGTCCCTCGCCTCTGACTTTAGGCCATTTGATGGTCAGGTCTCCAGGGTTTCAATCCTTGCTTAAAGTGACATCCCTTGACTCGAATGCCTGGAACTGCCCCAAACCCAGCCCTGTTCCTGCTCTGTGCTCTGGGTGACCTCCCGTGGGCTGTTTATTCCCAGAGCCAGCTGATCCCTCCTTTCCTCCTGCTCAGCATGTCCTGGCTGGTCAGATTTAGGGTACAGGATGGATTGGCAGGGCAGGGCTGGGACCTGGCAAAGTGGGGGAGCCCAGCAGGGAAAAGCAGGATGCTATTCCAGCTGGGAATCCAGGCTCACAAGGCATTCCGGAGGGGCAGAATGGAAATTCCAGATATCTGACCCACTGCTGGTGGGAGTAATATCAGCAGGTATTACTATAACACATTGATACATACAGGTGTGATAGAAGCCTTCAGTCCATGGGGGGAGCAGAGACCCTCCCCTGCTGGGAGCTGTGGGGATGGGAGAAGGTTTATGAGGCCCTGGCACAGGGTGCCCAGAGAAGCTGCGGCTGCCCCTGGATCCCTGGAAGTGCCTAAGGCCAGGTTGGGTGGGGCTTGGAGCAGCCTGGGACAGTGGAAGGTGTCCCTGCCCATGGCAGGGGTGGCACTGGATGGGCTTTAGGGTCCCTTCTCACCCAAACCTTTCTGTGCTTCTGTAAAGTTAAAAACTCCACAAACCTGGAGAGGCCAGAGCAGTTTCTCACCTCCCTGCTCTCCACTGGGGGGACCAGGGGAACTGCTCTGCCGTGGAAAGATCATCAGCTGTTGCAGATAAATTAAGTCCCTTAATCCCTTAAATGTCTCCAGGCTTTATCTCGAGATGGCATCTTGTAAATTTGTGCTGTTTGGATCCTCACTAAGCTGCTCGTGGGCAGTGCCAGGGGTGGGTGATGCTGCAGGTGAGAGGCAGATGCCCAGTGTGACAACAGCCAGTTCCTGTCACCCAAGGGGACGTGGCTGTGGCACTGGACACCCCCCGAGCCAGCCTGTGAACAGCACAGAGCCCTGGAAGACACTTTGCTTGCCTGCCATGATGTGTGATTGTGGGTAAGAGTAGAGAGTCTGCAGCCTCAGATTAGATTAAGATTATTTGTAAAGGCTTTTTCTTTACATATGTTTGCCCTTGTGCTGCACAGCTGTGGACAAAGCCTCTCTGAGCTGCTAATCCCCTGCACAGCTGTGCAGGCTGATGTGCTGCTCCTGCCAGCCTGGGCAGCCCTGGCGGTTCAGAGCATCCTCCTTCCTGCATTTAAACTCCAGCAGAGCCTCCTGCTCAGCCTCCACCATTTCCATGCCCCTGGTCCCTTCCCATGGGCTTGGACTCCAGGTGTGCCCCAGGTGCCTTGGGGTTCTTCCCCCAGAGGGTGCTGGGCACTGCCCAGGCTCCCCAGGGCATGGGCACGGCCCCGAGGCTGCCAGAGCGCCAGGAGCGTTTGGACAGCGCTGCCAGGGATGCCCAGGGTGGGATTGTTGGGGTGTCTGTGCAGGGCCAGGGGCTGGGCTGGATGGTCCTGGGGGGGCCCTTGCAGGGAGGACATTCTGTGATTGTGTGATTCTGTAACCTGACTCCAAAAGGAATTCATAGAATCACAGAGTGTCCTGATCTGCAAGGGCCCCCCCAGGTCCATCCAGGCCAGCCCCTGGCCCTGCACAGACACCTCAACAATCCCACCCTGGGCATCCCTGGCAGCGCTGTCCAAACGCTCCTGGAGCTCTGGCAGCCTCGGGGCCGTGCCCATTCCCTGGTCACCGTGACAGGAGTTCTCCTGTGCTGGTTTGCAGACACTCACGTGGAGCTCTGTAACCTCCTGCCTCTTGCCCTGGTCTCTGGCAGTCTTCCCTTGAGTTTGCCAGGATTCCTCAGCAATGCTTTATCAGTTCATCAATGGCTGCTGCAGGTGAACCTGGGACTGGACTCAGCTTTGGGCTGGTGCTGAGTCATGCTCTGGTTTAAACTTCAGGTGAAAGAAGACTGAATATGACACACAAAACATCGGTGACGCTCCTTCCCTAGATCCGTGGAATCATTAACTTGGAAAAGGCCTCCAAGACCATCAAGTCCAACCTTTGACCGAATCCCACCATGGCCACTAAACCATGTCCTCAAGTGCCACTTCTGCTCATTCTTTGATCATTTCCAGGGATGGGGACTCCACCACTGCCCTGGCTTTCCTTGGCCAATTTCCTACACTCATTTCTCTCTCCAGACCCAGCTGAGAACTCTCCAGAGGAATCACAAGCTCTTGTTAAAACACACAGGTGACTTTGGCAATTCCTAGCCCAGCTGAGGTGAGCCCTGAGCCTGGTGCCCCCTTAGGCACAGCCTCGCAGGAAAGGCTTTTTACATCCCAAGGATTCTGCGAATGGTCTGTCTGCGGGGATGGGAAGAGCAGGAAGGACACGGGTGACTGTGCCCTGCTGGGAATGGGATGCTCCCTGGAGCCTTGGGGTGCCTCCAGCTCCTGCATCCTGCCCAGGGGCCCTTTGCCAGGTGGGATCTGGGCAGAACAGTGCCAGGATGTGGCACCTGCAGTGACAAACCCTCCCTGGCCCCTCTGTCCCATCCTGCCTGTCCTCTGCATGGGAAATGCACTTTTAAATAGCTGAGAAGCCCCCTTGACTCTGTGCCCAAAACCACGGTGAAAGAGGCTCCATCTTTCCATCTCTGACAGATCAATACCGTCTGGGCACTGGAGATCCTGGCTAAATGAAGTGCTAATTACTAATTTAATAGCCAGAATAAAACTCTCTCAGGTTGTAAAGAGAAAGGCCACTCCCCCTTGAAGGTGAATGCAGCAGTGAGCAGAAAACTCAGGATAAAATACAATCCAAGGGTTGGAGTATCTTAACAGAGTCTTCTCAAAAGGCTGAAGGCACCTCTTCATCTTTTCTGTGCTTTGGTTCCTCTGTTTGTGATTTCTTAGACCCAGCAGCTTCCTGTCAAAGCCAAAATTTATTGCAAGGAGAACGTTGATAACAAAAGTTCAAGTGCTGCAGTCAAAAACTGTCTCCTCTTCTTGGAAAGCCCATGCAAAAAAACCCCACCACCAACAAAAATGCATAGAAATAAAGCTAAGAAATGCAGCACTTGGAGCCAGAAAATGAAAGCTAAAAGCTGTGGTTGCTCTGCATCTTAATCTGACTGCCCTGGCTAAGGTTTCCTTTTCCATTAGTGCATTATTTAGCAGCTAAAATGTAAGAGAGGATGGGAGCCGACAGGGAGAGCCTGTTCTGGAGTGGTTACAGGGCTGCGCTTCCTCCTGCACCCGCAGAGCTCACTCCAGGTTTAATGGATGGCCAGGAATGAGGGCTCACCTGGGGCTGTGGATGCAGCGGCTGAACGCGGGCACGGGGTGGGGAGGGAGAGCCCGGACCCACGGGGGTGTTTGGGCTGTGGAAGGTTTTGGCTGTGGGTAGGACAGCCCCTCCAGTGGGATCCCCGCAGGGCCTGTCTGTCCTTCCTGGGGCCGGAACTCCTCCCGTAGAAGAATCACAGAATCACAGAATGTCCTGAGCTGGAGGGACCCACAGGGACCATCCATCCCAGCCCCTGGCCCTGCACAGCCACCTCAACAATCCCAGCCTGGGCATCCCTGGCAGCGCTGTCCAAACGCTCCTGGAGCTCTGGCAGCCTCGGGGCCGTGCCCATTCCCTGGGGAGCCTGGGCAGTGCCCAGCACCCTCTGGGGGAAGAACTTTCCTTAAAATCCAACCTAAACCTCCCCTGGCCCAGCTCCAGCCGTTCCCTGGCTCCTGTCCCTGTCTCAGGGAGCAGAGATCGGAGCTGCCCCTCCTCTTCCACAAGAAGTTCCTCCCGTGGACACCTGAGCTCCTTCCCTCCGTGCTGTGCTGCCCCTGGGAGCTGAGGAGCTCTGGAGAATGATCCCAGGACAAGGTTCTTGCCGAACTGGAGAACAGGGGACACTGCTCTGACAGCTCCCATCCATGCTGGCCTGGCAGCACCACAGCACCTTGCAGCCCTCACCATGACCCTGCAGCCATGGCTGGGGAGGACTGGAGCTCCTGCCCTTGTTTTTTGGTGCCTGGCACATTCCCAGCTATTCCCAGAGGACTGGCATCCCTGCATTGGCTCCATGTGCTGGGAAACTGAGTCCCCAGTGCCAACAGAGCTCTGCACACCAGCTGTCCTCACTGGGCTCGGCAGCAGGGCAGGTGAAAGCTCCAAGAGCTCTTCCTGTGCCTATTTCTCCCCTGAAACCTGCTCTTCCCTGTTTTCTGGGCTCCAGGGCTGCCTGGGCTCTGCCAGCCCCGCCAGGCTGAAGGCACGGCCGTGCTGCAGTGGTGGGTATCGACGTGCCCCGATATTCATGGCCCCATAAAGCTGTTTTATGGTGATATAATAACCCTAAATATGGCACTATTGGCAACAGAGAGTTCGCAGTTCTGAGTGCTCTATCCTCGGTGAAATAAATGCCTCCCAGTCATCAATAGAGGAGCTGGATGGAGTCAAGTAAACAGCAGCTTTTCAATCCCTCTCCCCGCTGCAGCTTCACAAGGTATCAATATATCTATTGGAGTCCTTTGTGAGCAAGACATAAATCTGGGCGTTTGTTTGCCGGGAACAAATGCTTTATTATTAGCAAATTGTAAAGCAGGGGCGAAGCACTCTGCTAACAAGTGCCCGATCTGCAATGCTAATGGCAGCTGGCTCCCAGCTCACACTCACGCCCCTCCTGTAAACACCTCCGTGGGAGCGAGCAGCATCTCCCGGTGACTGATAGCCCAGCCTTCTCCTCCCGCTCCTGCTGCCGCTTCAGCTGCTGAAAATAAGCTCTGCAATCGCTCCAGGCCTGGCAGACGAGCACGAGGAAGAGCTGGGCAACGCTCTCCACTCTGAGTGGCAGCGGAACATTTTGACATCTTGCCAGAATTCCTGAAAAAGGAAGGGGGAAAATCCATTTTCTCTCCTTTTTTTCAGGCTGTTGTTATCAGGAGTGAGTGGGGAGCTGTGTTTGCCAGGAGCTGTGAGGCAGGCAGGCTGCTTACCACCCGTGTGGGGTGGGGAACACCCTGGGAGATGGTCTGGACATGCTGCAGGGCTCTCCAAAATCCTGAATGATCAGAGCCCATTTCAGGACCCGCTGCAGTCCGGACACCTGGACAGGACTGCCAGGGAAACCCCGAGGGGGACAGGGGACACCATGAGCTGTCAGCATCTTCGGAACTTCCCCAACCCCACTCCTCCTTCCCATCTGCAAACAGGTGCTCAGCTCAGCCCTGGTTCAACAGGAAAACCCCCTCGGTCTTTCCCACCTCTCTGGGAAAGGGAACAGCCCCAGGGCACTGCCACAAAATCCTGAAACTGGAGGTTAAGGGAGGTTCCCTCCTGGTTTTCTATTTTCCAGTGCTCCACCATCCTGGTCTGGGGGCCAACCCAGCCATGAGCCTCAGACAGTCCATCCAATTTAAAGGGGAAGAAGTGCTTCCAGCATGAGCTGAAGGGCTGGTGGGATGCTCAGCCTGACTTAAAGACTTCCCTGTGCTCCTGGAGCCCATCTTCCCGTGACACACACATTGCTGTCATCCCAGGAATACCGCACCAGAGCGGTTTGCAGAGCTCGGATATTCCCAGCAGCTCCTCGGGAGCACTGCAGAAGGCACCCACCACCCACTCCTCCCAGGGAACAGCAAACACGGCCAGATATTTGCAAGCTCCATTCGGAGTGCTTTGAAACAGCTTCTCAAGTCAGTTTTGGTAAAGCTCTCAGTGATCTTCCCCACTCTGAGAATGTTTTATGTATTTTAGAGCACTTTGTCACACACACACAGGAAGGTGCTCTTCAGAGATGGCTTCTCTGTTGCTTTAGGGTGACATCAAGTTGTCCATGTGATTCACAGAACCTCTGGAGCTGGAGGAAGAGCAGCCCCAGACACCAAAAGTCCTTCCACACTCAGACAGTGGTGCAAGAGCTTCCCAGGCTGCAGTTTTCCGGGGCACAGCCCCTCTGCACAAGGCTCTGTTGGAGCAGAGCTGAGCTCGGTCCACGCAGCAGCTGTGGGAGATGGAGGAGTTCCCAGGGGCCTCCTCCTGCAGCTCTGGTGGGAACCCGACAGTCACAGGTGGGACCAACCAGACACACACCTGGGCACCTGCTTAGTCCCATTTTCCTGCCCTCTGCCCCTTCTGAGGGGAGTAGTTGCACGTGAGGAGCTGAAGCTGGGTGGGATTGGGCCTCAGCCAGGGCTCCTTCGTGGTGTAAGGGTTCTCCTTGGCTCCCTGTCCTTGGCTCTGCAGCCCAGGGGAAAATGGAAGGGGCAGGAAAGGAAGAACAGGACTGCAAAAGGTGGGAAAGGCGTGAAGGGGGGCATTAACCAAAAGGCCAGCTGGGCTCTGGGCTTGGAAAAGCCTCAGGAGGAGGGATAAGGAATCCCTGCTCTTCTTGCCATGCCTGCATCCATCTGCAGGGCCTGCCAGGGGTTGTCTCCTCCATACCTGCCCTGTTCCTGCACTGTTCCCTGAGCACCACTCCTGATGCAGAGATGGAGCTGGGACATGGCCTCAGCACCACAGCCCCGTTCCACAGGGAAAAGTCCCTTTCAGCCCTGCCCATCGTCCCCGGGATGCCCAGGGCAGCAGCACATCTTCCACACTGCCTCTGCCTCCAGCCCATCTGCAAACAACCCTGGAGCTGCGGTGCTCAGCAAAAACGTCAGGCTGGACACCAGGAAGAATTTCTCCACGGAAAGGGCAGTCAGGCCTTGGCAGGGGCTGCCCGGGGAGGTTTGGAGTCCCCTTCTCTGGAGGTGTCCAAGGAAGGCCTGGACGTGGCACTCAGTGCTCTGGGCTGGGGATGAGGCGGGGATCAGGCACAGCTTGGAATCAATGACCTTGGAGGGCTTTTCCAGCCTCAGGGATCCTGGGATTCTGAGAATAAAGCCAAGGTTCTCACTTCCAGCAGACTCTGGGCAAAGCCCCCAGCCCTGCAGGAATCTCTCATGGAGAAAATAAGCCAAAACTGCAGTTCCTGCAGCATGGAAATGCTCAGGGCTGTCTTGCCTGGCACCTGCAGCAGTCTCAGCCTTGTGCTGGCTTTACCTGGTGTTCCCAGAATCTCATGGATCAACTCACAGAGCCCATCCCAGCAGCCCTGTGCCAAGCCCAGGCAGTGCTGTCCTTGGACGGGGCAGAGGTGACAGTGGAGCACAAAGTGATGCCCTCTCCTCAGCTTGTCATTCCCAAGCTCACAGCGGGTCCAATGCAATTCCTGCCTTCCCTCATCCCATGATCCCCGAATTCATGGCCAGTCCAGCACAATTCCTGCCTCCCTCATCCCGCATTCCCGAATGCCCGGCCGCTCCAGTGCAGTTCCTGCCGCCCTCATCCCGCCTTCCCGAATTCCCGGCCGCTCCAGCGCAGTTCCTGCCTCCCTCATCCCGCATTCCCGAATGCCCGGCCGCTCCAGTGCAGTTCCTGCCGCCCTCATCCCGCCTTCCCGAATTCCCGGCCGCTCCAGCGCAGTTCCTGCCTCCCTCATCCCGCATTCCCGAATGCCCGGCCGCTCCAGTGCAGTTCCTGCCGCCCTCATCCCGCCTTCCCGAATTCCCGGCCGCTCCAGCGCAGTTCCTGCCTCCCTCATCCCGCATTCCCGAATGCCCGGCCGCTCCAGTGCAGTTCCTGCCGCAGCCGCACAGATGGCGTTGGGCTGCGCGGCCGCGGAGCCGCGCGTTGGGCCCGGCCGTGTGAGCGCGGCTCTGCAGGGCCGGCCAGGCCCGTGGACACAGAGGGAAACAGCCCAAAATGCCGCCTTTGGACAGCGCTCAGCGCTCGGTGACCTCGGTGATTTCTCTCCGTTTCATGCTCTGCGCTGTCGCGCTTAAAATCCACTCCAGCGCTGCCGCCCAGCACCATCTCCTGCTTTAAAATCGCTGTTTCCCTTAAAATCCCCGCCAAGGGGGCTGTGATTGCTGCCTCTGCACCTTGCTTGAGACAAGTGCAGTGGTGCAGCTCTGCTCTCTGATGTCCCTGCACCGCTGCCCTCCCGCGTCCCCTGGGGCAGCAGCGCCGGCTCCCAGCACCCTGCCGGGCTCCTCTGTCCCTGCCAGCTCCCCCGAGGGCTGCCCCGCTGCTTCCTTGAAACTTGTCCTGTACTTTACTTTGAATGCAGCAGGGAGTCAGAATTCCGCCCACTGTTCCCTTCTATTCTTGGCCCTCCGCTTCCCTCACCTCCCAACCGAAATCTGTTCTCCTTCTGAAAATGGCTTTGATTTTCTGACGGCGAGAAAGCAGCTCTCCCACGGGGGTTGTGGGGCCGTGGGCTGGCACCCCCCGGCTCCGAGCAGCCCGGGCCAGGGGCTGCCCTTGCCCTCCCTGACCCCTCTCTCCAGCCACGCTGGGCTGCCCGGGGGCTGCTCTGCCTGGTGGCAGCAGTTCCGCGGCTCCTCCAATCCCTCTTTGTTGCATTTGTCGCCTGCTTTGTGCCAGCACTGCTAAATTTACGGGATTGTTGCTGGGAATTAGTGGTGTGTCCGTGTTTTCCTCCCTTAATGCCTGTGATTGCCGGGCAAGGCGGAACGCGCTGTTTGTCCCTTTTCCAAGCGTCTCTGTCGAATCAACAAGAACAGATTATTCATCTGCTGCAGGAGGCTAATTGCAAACAGCCAGGAAACAGAAGATTATTTTGTTGTGAAGGAATGGGCAGCGCTGGCTCTGCACCGTTTGGCAGCACGGCTCAAACCCGAGCTCACACCTGAGCACGGCCCTGGTGCCAGCACCCTCTGATGGCGTCAGGGGTGCCACTAACAGGGACACTGCTCAGCGAGGCAGCAGCACAGCCCCGGCAGTGCCGGCCCAAGCAGCACCTGCAGGGCCAGAAACCCCTCCAGCTCACACTCGGGCACATCTGTAACACCTGCACCGCTCCCTGAGCTCCTGAGCCTGTGCTGGGGGGCATCCTGAGGTGCTCTTCAGGGCTTTGAGGTCTCTGGAACAAAAAATACCCCAAACCAGCAACCTTGTGCTGCCCATTTTACATCCTTAGCCAAGAGGTGGCACAAACAGCAGCCCCCAGGGCAAGCAGGAGCCTCACGGAGGTTCCTCCAGTCCAGGAATGTGGAAGGGTTTGCTGGAGATGCGGTTTGTGTGTCATTCTCACAGCATCCTCCAGCACTCCTGGTGGCACCTCAGCTCCACACATTTATGACATTCCCCCTGGAGGAGCAGCATGGCCTGAGTGTCCTGAGTGCCATCCCCTCCTCCAGGACTGGCCAGCACAGCCTCGGGAGCGCTGGTCCGGCAGGACATGGGAACGAGGACGTTGGATTCCCAGCTCTTGGTTCTGCTGCCAGGGCTCTGAAGCAGGCAGCTGCTCTGCAGAATCAAGTTTTCAATGAGAGGAGCTGATTTCCATGGGCCGCTGAGCCTTCCCACAGAGCTGCATTCTGTTTTCCCGCAGCCTTCTGTCTTCTCCTGAAAACCACTTGGTTTAGGAAGGTACGTGGGCACTTCACTTTTCCTGGGGACGCTCTGCAGGGACAGTTCTCAGCTGTCACGTCAGTGTCTGCCCTGCTCTGTGGGAGGGTGGATAATGGAGGGGCCACCAGGCCTGGGGGGTTCAGGAGGTGGCCTAATCCCAGGAGCTCTTCTAGGCTCAGGCCACTGCCAAAACCACACCTCCCTCTTGCTGTACTCAGTGCTTTTTTGCCAAAATACTCAATTCCGTGACTTTCATTTGCCACTTCCCCTGTGGAACTGAGTGCCCAAGTGTTCTTCTGCCCTTTGCCAGCAGAGCAAAGCCATGGCCTTGAGAGGAATGTTTCTAAAGCCTTCATTAAGAGCTGGTTGAACAGTGCTGACAGCATTTTCCTGGGGTTATTTCTTAAAGCTGAAATAGTTCTTGTAAAGCTTTGAAAGTTCCAGCACATCCCCTGTAAAACCTCTGTGGCCCAGAGCAGCAGTAATGCCCCAGTATTTCTGTGGCTGGTGAGCAGGGTCAGCTGGGCTCTAACACCAGCAGCTCCAAAAGGCCAAACCTTGGCATTTGCTGGGATCCTGGGAGTTTGGGACAATAATTGCCAAACTGGATCAAAGACAAATCCACCAGATTTGAGCTCACTGTTTGAGTATTCCTGCACTCCCCTGAATGAATATAGAGCAAGTTTCAGGGCAGAAAAAAAGGTTTGAAAAAGTCCAGGATGCCACAGGTTCTCTCCAGGTGATGTCTGGGGTCAGGTTTAGTCTAAAACCTCCTTGGAGTGTGAGCAATACTTTGGTTCTCCACTCTTCTGCCCAGTTTGGCACAATCAGGACTGGAGAATTCTGCTCTGAACCTTGCCCTTCCCTGCAGTCACCCACATTACATTTTTAGGAAAACAACTCTAGAATTTTATTTACTTGTTTAATTCTGATTAAAGAAGACAATATTGCTTCACGCCTCTCTGTGAAATGCCTCAATGTACTCCAGTCCACTCTGCTGCTTTCCATGGTGAGGCTGAAGGCTTGGGACTGCCCTAAAAGGGCTGAAAACTAAAGAGCCCGACTGTGGCACCTGGAGATCCATGGGGCAAAATGACAAAGCGGCTTAAACCTGGCCTGTCCCAGCTGAAGATCCTGCCTAGGAGGACCCAGGAGCAGCTCAAGCCAATCTTTGCCAATAACTGAACAAGTAATCACTGCTCTACCCCAGCTTCCCATCTTGCACCTTCCTCCAGCTCCAGAAGTTTCTCTTTTCCATGTGCAGTTTTTCTGCTCTTTAGCCAGTTTCTGCAGCACCAAGCCATGCCAAGTGCCATGCCAAGTGCCATGCCAAGTGCCATGCCAGTCCCAGGCCCAGACTCATCTGGAAGCTGTGCAGGGGTGGAACACCGAGTCTCTCACATCTCTCGGGCACAGCCTGCTCGGGGCTCCCCTTCCCTGGGGCCAGGGGGGTTTCTCCTCTTGTGCCTACAGGGAGCCTCAGGCTGTTCTTGGGGATCTCCTTCAGGGAGATCTGCTCAGAATCTTCCGCAGGGCCAATTTCTCCTCCTCAGGCTGTTTGGAAGGTTTCCAAAGGGTGGCTGGGCGCAGTTCCTGGTGCGTCACACCGTCCCCAGTGCCTCCAGTGCCCTTACCCAGGACTGCCGTGCCACGGTGGGCACATCTGTGTGTCCCACACGGTCCGCTCCAGCTTGAAGTTGTGATTTGCCCGCAGCCTGCCCTGTTCCCCCATCCCTGTGTGCTCTCCTTCCCCCGCTCCCCATCCCACCTCTGCTTTGGTTCCTGCTCCAGGGTGGCTCCTTTTCCTCTTTGTTGATGCCAGCAGGGAGAGGGGAAGAGACTTATTTTTGGCCGGGAATAGATTTACCTTCACTGCCTTTGGACAACCCATGGAGCTGGCCCACGTTTGGTAGCAAATCCCCATCAGCTGGGGAGAGAAGAGCTGGCCAGGTGTTGATAGGATGCCCTGATCTGTCTCACATCCCTGTGCCTGCCCCAACAGCTCTGCTCAAGGTACAGGAGCATCCCCGGAAATCTCTGCAGGCCCTGGAGATTTTCAAGTTAAGACATGAGCTAGAGGAGTAATCTGAAATGAATAATTTATTTTGGTGAATTTTCCTTCCCTCTGTTTACAGATTGTCTCGGAGCAGATTGCAGCTTTCGCACCTCAATTCATTATTGGAAACTATTTGCAGATAGTTCCCGGTCTGCAACTCATTTGCTAACTCTGCTGGGAGCACTGCAGATCTGAAATCAGAGCTGTCGTGACTGGTCAGGTGGTGCTGCCATGCTCTCCTTCCTCCCTGAGATCTCCGTGACGCTCGGGATGGGGCTGCAAGGGCGGCTGCTCCCAGTCACAAGCTCCGTGTTCATTTTCTGCCAGCGCTCTCCAGCAAGTCCCTAGAGCTGCCCCTGCCAGGACAGCCAGGGGCCTTGGGAGAGGAGGAGTCAGCCTTAAAAATACACAAGGAAATGTAAAACAAACAAACAAACCAACAAACAAACTGAGGAGGAGAAGCCACATCCCAGTAACTCAAGGCAGAGGAGCTCTGGGCAGCAGTGACCATCCCAGGCTCCATCCCCGTGGAGACACCGCTGGATTGGAGGAAACACAAAGCTGAGCCCTCAAATAATGCACGGACGGACAACACATGGATTACAGCCCACCTCACCATGTGCTGCCCCTGGGAACAGCAGAGCCCCCGGAATGCAGAGCTCGGAGCAGGGACAGGACCTGGAAGGTGACTCCAGCTGGATCCTCCTGGTGTGAGTGTGCTGCCTATAATCAAAACAGGAAACTCTCACCACTGCGTTAAAATAGTGAAATAAAAAGCAGGTTCTTATTTGGAAGATTCCAGGTGTCCCAGTGGTCATGGGCACACCCAGTATTGGATTTCTACAATTTTTAAAAGTTTAACAAATTAGCATATCTAACAAACATTGTCCAATTAGAAGAGCAGTTGGTTAGTTAATTTTTCCTGCAGGTACTGCCCCAGTGGAGTTGGTCCAGGGCTTCTTTGCCCCACTTCTTGTTATGTCTTCTCAAATTCCGATTAGAAAATGGGATGTTCTTCTTGTAGGTCCTCTACTTGAAAATAAGACTAAACAGTATTTCAGGAATGTGTTAGAAGGTTAGCGTCTTACTCTAAAATCCAAGAGAAAGGATAGAAAAAATACCAGGAGCTGTATAACCACGTATTAATGGTCTACAAAGCCACAAATATATGAAAAATACATAAAAAGCAAGACTCTTCAGGCATCAGCTGGGATGGAACAGCCATTCTTCAGATGCTGCTCCCAGCACTCTTCCCAGTCTTGGCACTGTGCACAACACACGTGCTGGTGGTGCAGGGACACCCCAGACTCTGCAGATGTGCTCACCAGCTCTGACTGAAGGGTGCTGGGAGGGCTTTTCACCCCAAGAACCTGCTCGGTTTGGCTCCTGTGTCCGCCTGGAGGTTTGGCGTTCAGGTGGGGATGAGAGCGGCCGGTGCAGAAATGGAGAGGCCGTGGCTGTGCTGGGCTGCCACGGCCAGGCCCCTGGGATGGCCTGGGGGACACACAGCATTCCCAGTTCAGCCCAGCCTCCTTCGCTCCACCACCAGCACCCACGGAATGCACAGGGCTCCCCGGCCCATCTCCGTGGAGGAGCAGCTTTTACTGTTCAGTCTTCATTCAGATTTTGCTGCACTTCTCCCAGTGCCCTTGGTTCCCCCTGCTCGTGCAGAATCTGTGAGGTGGGCTGGCCTCAGCTGGATGTTGGGTGCCCACCAAAGCTGCTTCATCAGTGCCCTCTGCAACTGGAAAGGGGAGAGAAAATAAAGGAAGAGAGAAACAGTGGGAGAGATCTCTCCCTGGTCACCATCACAGGCACAACAGCCTGGACCTGAGGATATTGACTGTATTTATTACCAAAAAAAATCAGAGCAGGATAATGAGAGTAAAATAAATCTTAAAAACACCTTTCCCCCACCTCTCCCTCCTTCTTGGGCTCTCTGCTTTGGAGCCAGGCTGGGAGAGCTGGGGGTGCTCACCTGGAGAAGAGAAGGCTCCAGGGACACCTCAGAGCCCCTTCCAGAGCCTAAAGGGGCTCCAGGAGAGCTGGAGAGGGACTGGGGACAAGGGCTGGAGGGACAGGACACAGGGAATGGCTTCCCACTGCCCGAGGGAAGGGAGAGAGGGGATATTGGGAAGGAATTGTTCCCTGGGCGGGTGGGGAGGCCCTGGCACAGGGTGCCCAGAGAAGCTGTGGCTGCCCCTGGATCCCTGGAAGTGTCCAAGGCCAGGATGGACATTGGGCTTGGAGCAGCCTGGGATAGTGGAGGTGTCCCACAAACCATTCTGGGATTCTCTGACTGTTCCCAGCTGCTTCACAGTCAGTGCAGGTCGAGCTCAGGGCAGCTCCAAGCCCTGTGCCAGCCCTCAGCCAGGTCAGTCTCCCCAAGGCTGGAAAGGGAGCAGCTTTCTGCAAGAGACACCTGAAAAAATCTGCAGCCCTTCCTGCACAGCCTTCTGAAGGATTCCTGGCACATCCCAATCTCAGCAGCACCGCCAGGACCAGGTGGGAACCTTTTACAGAGGGGATTGATGTGTCAGGCTGGAGCGGTGCTGGGATGATTTACAGGAACAACTCGTCCACGCCGACCCCATTGCTCAGGCAGGAGAGGTCTGAAATGTGAGCGAAATCACGGAGCAGGAGCTGCGAGGGTCATAATTCAGTCCTGGGACAAGCAGCACCCGGGGGAATCGCTGGCGGTGCAGGGGTGGATGCACTGACAGAGGGGGAGCTTTTCTCTCTCTGCCCTGCCCAGCCAGGCTCTGGTGCAGTTTTTCATGGCAGGAGGAGCGAAGCAGCCGCTGGAACAACACAGACACTCAGTGCCTTTCCCTGAACTAACGAGGTCTGGTAATGAGCTGAGCAGCTGGCAGAGATGGAGTGCCCTGCCTGCCGGGGCCGGAGGCGGGCAGAGCTCACGCCAGGCCCAGGGTCAGCCGGCAGATCCCTGCCATGTCCTGTGTCCCTGCCAAGGATCCAGAGGTGGCCAGCCACACCTCCGTCCTCTGGTCACGGGGCTGTCCCTGCCAGGTGCTGGCCCCGTGGGCTTCTGAGGTGCTCTGGTACCCAGGGCACACCTGACTGCAGGGGAGAAACCAGACCTGGAACATCACCTGTGTGAGCTGGAAAAGACCCACAGGGACCATCCAGCCCAGCCCCTGGCCCTGCACAGACCCCCCAACAATCCCAGCCTGGGCATCCCTGGCAGCGCTGTCCAAACGCTCCTGGAGCTCTGGCAGCCTCGGGGCCGTGCCCATTCCCTGGGGAGCCTGGGCAGTGCCGAGCACCCTCTGGGGGAAGAACCTTTCCTGATCTCCAGCCTGAGCCTGCCCTGGCCCAGCTCCATTCCCTGAGTCCCGTCCCTGCTCACCACAGAGCAGAGATCAGTGTCTGCCCCTCCTCTTCCCCAGGAAATTTCTCCTGTGGACACCTGCGCTCCTTCTCTCTGTGCTGCACTTCCTGTGGAAGTTGAGGTGTTCTGGAGAACAATCCCAGAAAAAGGTCCCACCTGCCAGAACTTCATGTCAACTGCTTATATAGATATATGTAAAATATCTATTTTATATTTATATATATTTGGTGTGCAGGTAGGATGATCCAGATTGGTACTCTGTTCTGCTGGAAGAGTCACTGTGCCAGCACAGAACTTCTCTGCCCTCTGGAATGCGTCAGTTCAGGTCCCGAACTGAATATGGAGCCCGAGCTACTCTGGGTGCCTGGATAAATCCTGTCAGCACTGATCCTCCTCACGTGCTCCCCTGGCCAAGGAGCCCTGCTGATGCAGACTCCCAGTGTCTCCTGGTCTGCAGGGGCCGTGTTCCAGCTGCTGGTAATGTCCAGGAAAGAGCCATGGTCTTGGTGCCCTTCATGAAAGTCAACAGGTAGAAGGTGTCAAACATAAACTTTGTCAGCAGTGCAGTGGTGGTGGGTCTGGGGAGCCCTTTTAGTTCCGTATTTGAGAGTCTGCCCCACGGTGTGCCCATGCCTGGCCTCAGAGCAGCTGCAGGCTACTTTTAAAAGATCTTCTTGTGTCTCTGGTGGGTGAGTCTTCCGGAGGTCCAGAGGGATCGTTATCCACCGGAGAAGGTGACATTTCCTCAGCTGCTGATTGCCCAGGCTGCACCATGAGCCCACATCTGCTCCTGTCTCCTGCGAGCACAGGCAGTGCCAGAACTTGGCGGAGACGCAACAGAGTCCCAGGATGGTTTGGGTTGGAAGGGACCTTAGAAGAGCATCTTGTTCCCTTCTCATTAGAAAGAGCAGAAAACCCGGTCTTTTGGTGCCCTTTTTCTGCCTCCTTTCTCCTTTCAGCGATGTTTTCAGATGCTCCCAGCCACATCAGACATGGGACAGGTGCAGCCACAGGGCTGTGGGGAAGAAAGGTGAAAAGCCTTTACTGGATGAGAACAAGATACACTTTATTCAATACTGGGATTCAGGAGTCAATTCCTTTAGGCTCTATTAAAAAAGAAAGAGGTGGGTGTGAGCACAGCAAAGGGCAATGAATTCCCATTTCATGTGCCCTCTCTATTTCCCCACATCCACCTCTCTCCTCAGTGCCCACAGGCCCAGGAATGTGCCCTAAATCCTTTGGGGCCCCTGTGCTCACACCCCCGGGTTGAAGAGAGCAGGGAGAGGTTGGCGCTTTGCAAAGAAGACTCCCAACGCGAAGGAAGAGAATTGATCCAAGTGTGATTAAGCATTAGGTAGAGACGAACATATAATTATCCAGTCAAAGCAAGGTGTCTTCATCTCCAGGAGCACTGGCTCCTCTCCAGAGCTTCACAGAGTTACTCCCACTGCAGCTGCCAGCACCCCAGCTCCCGCAGGAGATCTCCTGCTTGGGACACCCCTCCTTCACCCAGTTCTTGCTGGACAACCCCTCACCATGTGGAGAAACAGGAAGCACAGGTGTCCAGCACGAGGCACAAAGCAGAGCCAGTTTCCTGAGCCTTGTCACACGGGCTTGGAGGCAGAGCTGGCCCGAGGACACTGAGGAGCATCACTGCATGCCAAGGTCACAGCCCCACGCTGCCTCATGGTGACCTCTGTGTAACAACTGCTGGGTCAAACAGCCCAAGGAGGTGCAGGAATCTGCAGGAAGAGTCAGCCCCAGCCCTGTACAGATGTGCTCTCTCCATTTCCAGATTAACCTTTCAGAAATGTCAGCCAAACAGCCTCCGCCTCCCTGGTAAAACCTGGAATTTTTGGGCCTGTGACTAGAGCTTCAATTAACTCCTTCAGTGCTCCTGCTCACCTTCCAGCCCTCTCCCAGGAAATTCCAGCTCCAGGGTCCTTTCTTCTGCAGCTATTTTGATGCTCTGCACGTCGGTGACCTCTCTCTCCTGCTGCACCACTTGGGATGGTGGAGTCAAAGGGCAGTGCTGAAATAGGAGTGCTTGAAGGTGTGTTCAAAAGGGAGGAGCAGCACATTCCTAACCTGTGGTAGCTGGGCTGCCACTGCAGGAATAGCAGGGCAGGGTGGGATCATCCTCCCTCCCAGAAGATGTCCGTAAATCAACAACAGTGTGCTGCAGCAGATTGCACAGGAATATTCCTTGTCTCTTCCCAGACCTCACCTATCCTGGCATTCCCAGAAAACTCTTCTGTTCCTTCAGAGCAGACTTGCCATGGACTGGCCCGAGCACTCAAGAGTGACCCAAGTGGCCCAGCTGTGGCCCAGCTGTGGCCCAGCTGTGCCCCTGTGGGCACAGTGCTCCTCAGGCAGCATGTGCATTAAGTGCTATCCCGTTCATTAAGTGCGTACAGGGCTCCTGGAAAAACCAGGATGGGCAGGATACAGCTGGGAGTCACCCAGAGCAAACAGAAGGAAGGGGGCAGGCAGGGCAGAAGGGCTAGAGAAGGTCAATGGATGCCTGAGCTGGGCTGGAGGTGTGGGAAGGAAGAGGGTTGGGGAATCATCTCTGCACCTCTGCATTCTGGAGGAGCAGAAAGAGAGTGGCCATTGGGACCCCCCTGCCCTCCCCAGAAGGCTGGAGGAAGGGGCTGCAGGCCCTAGGCTGTACAGAACTTCACATTCGCACAGTTAGAGGGTGTCTGGACAGTTCTCCTGGATCATTTTCAGATGAGATTTCAAGGATCTAGTGAAGGTATCCCTGCCCATGGCAGTGGGATGGGAACCAGATGAGCTTTAAGGTCCCTTCTAACCCAACCCATCCAGTGATTCTGTGATTCTGAGCCAGTACCTTGGGCCAGCTGAGGCTGTTGGCACAAATAAAGCCCACACTTAGTAAATCACCTCCACCTGCCTCAAGTGACCAGTTGGGCGCTTTTGGTCACGTTTCTTTTTTCTGTAGATGACTGTGGGGTGGGTCGGTGTGAGGCACCCACAGCCTCTGGGTGTGGTGAGAGGGTTACTGCACACAGGAGAGACTGAACCCTGGCTCACCTTGTGCGTGAGTGACGCCTGCATGGAAAGGTGGAAACTGGGCAGGCCTCGGAGGGATGTGGTTGTGACACCAACCCTGAGGGCAAGCTGGAAGAGATGGCCAATATTGGGGTGACAAACCATGAGTGAGGAATGAAGGCTCAATAGCATTTCTATACCTGGTACATAGGTAAAGATAAATACACACATTGTAGAATGCCAGAATGGTTTGGGCTGGAAGGGACCTCGAAGCTCATCCCATTCCCATCCCTGCCATGGGCAGGGACACCTTCCACCATCTCAGGCTGCTCCAAGCCCTGTCCAGGCAGCCACAGCTTCTCTGGGCACCCTGTGCCAGGGCCTCTCCACCCTCCCAGGGAACAATTCCTTCCCAATATCCCATCTCTCCCTGCCCTCTGGCAGTGGGAAGTCACTCCCCCTTGTCCTGGCACTCCAGTTCTTGATGAAAAGTCCGTTCCTGGCTTCCTTGTAGCCTCTTCAGACCCTGGAAGGTGCTGTGAGGTCTTCACACAACCTTCTCTTCTCCAGGCTGAACAATCCCAACTCCCTGCCTGTCTCCGTAGGGGAGGGGCTCCAGTCCCCTGAGCAACTTCATAGTCTCCTCCGGACTTGTTGCCAGAATTCCATGTCCTGTTTGATGGGGGCACCAGGACTCTATGCAGAATTCCAAGTGAGGTTTCACACGGATACAGACATATACACACATTGTACATGGATCTGGTGGCAGCTGAACCTCTGACTAGCAGGGACAGAGCCACCACCACCCCGTATTGGGGATGTTCAGCTTTCCCTGGCACCATCCTTCCCTCCTCCTTTCCCCACTGAGCAAATGAGTTCACTTAACAAAAATCCATCTCTCTGCTTCCCAGGATGGCTGCAGACGGGATCTGCCTGTGCAGGAGTCCTTGTCCCTCCAGGACAGGGAAGGCTGCCGGAGGGCTCAGCAGGATGGGAATCCAGTTTCACCCTGCTTCATCTGCAGTGTAACCCTCGTACTCTTTGGGTAAACTGAGGCAAGCTGCTGTCCTTCCTGCCCGCTGGACAGTGATCCTAAGGGACAGGGATGGCGAGAGGGCTCAGCCACAGGGAAGAGCTCTCTTTTGGGCTGTACCCAAAGGGCTCTTTGACATCCTTCCCTCGGGAAAGCAGCAGCTCCACACCCGCAGCAGCCGCATCTGGTGAGGAAGAGGAGGCACCGCGGGTTCGGGTGTCTCTCGCCGCCTCCCCGGTGCGCAGATCCAGAGCAGGGGAAAACACCCGCCGAGGTCTCCGGTGCCTCTCGAGGGGCTCCGAGCCGTGGCCCCCGCGGCCCCTGGGGCGGTGCGGGCGCGGCTGCGACGGGAGGTGGAGAGGAGGGAGCGGGCCCGGTGCCCGCCGCCGCCCGGGCGTCCCTCTCCGCCGCTTCCTTTAGGTGGCACCTCTCCTCCAGGAATGAGGCTCCCGGCCCCGCGCAGCCCTGCCCGGGCCGCGGCCGCGCACCGCGGGGGCTC
>VWPU01019567.1:0-62349 GCA_013398955.1 Callaeas wilsoni
AGAACCCAAACCCCTACAGGAAGGTAACTGAGAAATGAGTATTCAGAAAAGCTGGATGAAGCAAGAGGATTATCAAAATTTTTGATCTACACAAATAAGCTTTTAAAATATCCTCACTACAAAGTAATGTGCCTTTAAAGAACAAAAGCCATCAAACAAGAACAAAACAACTGAATTCTCTTAGTGTGAACAAGCACATGTTGTTTGAAAGCGTGGAAATATAAGACTTAAGATTTCTTTTTCAAATAATATGTAAAGCTGGGCTAAGAGCCAGGTTAAAACCAAAGGTAAATTTGTAGTGGTGACATGCTCTAAGTGACACGTGGCCCTACATCTTATTTTCAGGACCATTTCTGACATATTCTAATGTGCTTATGTCTAATTACAACGAATGAGACTTAGACTTCTTCCTCATTAAAACCCATACAAGACTGCCAGGAACTCATTAAGCAATCTACTTGGTTAGCACTCTAGCCATGTCTGTGTGTAGCACAGTTTATTTCAACTTGTTTGTTCCTGCTGTTGGTGACTGTACATCTTAAGCATTCTGTGAACAGATGAAGATGATAGGTCAATGTGGCAACTAAATAAAAGTAAAAGGTAAAGATTCGTGCAAAATATAAAGCATCATCCTTGCAAATACTAAGATAATTAGCATTTGCATCTCTTAGCATTAGCATCTCTAAAATCCTAGAGATAATTCCAGCTGCTTTTCATTCAGTTTGGGAGATGCATCTGCCTTCATCAGTGGTCTTGAAGCAAAGCCAAACTATTTGTCTTGAGGTAACCTAGGATCTGACTTTTTTCTTCAATGTATGAACACATTAATTGTGCCATTTGTTTTTGGCAAACCAGGATTAGAATGCATAAACTTTTGTGGCTAGTTACACTGTTAGCCCAGAAAAGTTGGTCTAGTAAGACCTGATCTGTCTCAATTCATGTTTCAATGGCAGTACTCTGGAGGCAACACGGGACTCTACAAAGCAAGAGGTTGGACCAGATGGCCTGGAGTGGTTTTTTCTAACCTCAGCCATGTTTTGATTCTATGAAGTTTTAATAAATGGTTTATGGACTCATATCTGGTGCTGTGTACTAATTGCCATTGTAATTAATCCTGTTGTCCAAAGATTAGATGTTATTAGCTGTGTGGATGGGAATTCAGTTTTGTTCTTGTGTTTTCACAGGCCGGATATGAGGCTTCTGCTAATGTGCATTTACATTTCCTATGTATTTTTTTCTTATTTGGTCTATAGTCTAAGATGAGAGATTGTATATAGTCAATCAGTTTTTATTAATATCTAGTAGATTTTTTTTTGAGAGGTAAGTCAGACGCTTCACTTTTTTTCCTATGGCTGTGACTGGTGGTGATAAAATGCATGTGTTCATTGGGAAACCGGGAGAATCAAAAGGAATATGGAATCTTCTGCAAATGTGATATGTTTAGGACCTTAGTGTCTGTTGGGCAAAACTTACTTTCAATCCATATTTGAACCAGTGCCCATTACTTGAACTTTTTTGGAGAGAGCTGTAGACATGTCAAAGCTCTCAAAATCTGGACTGCAGCCAGTTTAGTACTAATTAGACCTTCTGAGGTGCCTGGAATTCAAACAGTATGGTGTGCAGAGATATCATCAATCATGCAGCAGAGATTGCATTCTGTTCTACCGCTGCAGATATTCATACTCCAGCAGGCTTGCTGTTTATAGACGTCCATATAAGTGAGTCTCTCAGAAGGAGAGTCATAAAATTGTAGAATATTCTGAGTTGGAAGGAACACACAAGGATCATTGAATCCAACTCCTGACCCTACACAGGAACATCCCAAGAGTCACACCATGTGCCTGAGAGCATTTTCCAAAAGCTTCTTGAACTCTCTCAGACTTGCTGCTGTGACCACTTTCCTGGGGAGCCTGTTCCAGTGCCCAATAACCCTCTACGTGATAAATATTTTCCTAATATCCAACCTAAATCTCCTCTGGAACAGCTTCAGGCCGTTCCCCTGGGTTTTGTCACTAGCCACCAAGGGAAGAAATCAGTGTCTGCCACTCCTCTTCCACTCATGAGGAAACTGTAGACCGCCATAAGGTGTCCCCTCAGTTTCCTCTTCTCCAGGCTGAACAGACCAAGTGACCTCAGCCACTCCTCATACAGCTTCCCTTCAAGGCCCTTCACCATCTTTGTAACCTACCTTTGGACCATCTCTAATAGCTTTATATCTTTCTTACATTGTGGTGCCCAAAACTGCACACAGGACTCGAGGTGAGGCCACACCAGTGCTGCAGTGGAGCAGGACAATCACAAGTAAGCATCTACAAGGTCACCTCTTCAAAGCTATTGTCTGTTCTCTTGCTCTATGTAATGCAAACCTTTTTGTTATGCATTGGTAGCTTGCATTCCTATTTATCTATGCTATTGTGCATCTTTTCTAGTTTGTTTTTTAATTTCTCCTGCAGGCATCTTCTTTTGCCTCAAGGTGGTCCCTAGATAAGTCCATTTTACCACACTGGTGGCATATCTGGTCTTTCACATCCTCAAGCACTTGACGTTTGTGTTTGGAAGTGTCAATCATTTTGTACATTTTTATGGGTGTATTCACCATTTGAGAGTCCTCTGCTTTCCCACTTTTGCCTTCATACACACACAAAAAAAAAGGTGTAGAAATAAGAACCATTTCCACTCATTTGATAGTACACAGGGATCTTCACATTAAACACATGTCTTTTGCAGTGGTCAATGAGACATTTTAGGGCAAGTTTAAGTTATGAACACACTTTTTTTTCTTCTAAGATCAAATAAGAGTCATGTAGAAGTTGGGCACAAGGGAAGGGGCTGCCCACAGATTTTCATTAAAACTAGTGAATGACAATTTTTTAGTTTTCCTTTTCTGAGGACACATTTTTCTCATTAAAAGGTCCAAATTATCCTTTTCTTCCAAGACAAATAAAAAAACTTTAGAGTAATAAAATCCCTCTCTTCATTCACTTTACTCATGGGAGTCATCCCATAATTCTCAGTTTAGCCTACTACAGTGACTTGTTTGCTCTAAACATAGAGCAGAACTACAGGTCATTTGAAGCAAGATCCTTAAGCAAAAATGTCATTGTAAGAAAATATTTGTACTAACAAGGGTCCCTAGAAAAATTTAAACAGATAATTTTCAGATATAATTTAAGTGATCCTATGCTCATCCACTCTAATAGTGCATCAACATGTTCCTTAACAGGAGCACAGCTCTACTATATGTAAAATTTACCTAAACTATTAAACTGTTTCAACTGATGTTTATCAGCAGATTGCGAAAAGTACATCTGTGGTATTCTGTCCTAGCCTCCAGCAATATGTATCTCAAAGTCAAGTTGAACCAGAGGCAGTATTTGAATTTAACAATCTTTGTCAGATTATTTCTTTAAGAGCTTTCCTAATCATTCTTATTTTGCAAAATAGTTGCCTGTTCTTGTATCTTTGTATATTCTTTTTCTGTTTACATCTTTGAAAATTAAGGATTAAAAAAACAAGCAACTCCTCTGAGATGTATAATTTTAAGAACATATAACTCTGGTGTCAGTTTTTTAAAAATTTAACTACTATATTCTTTTTACCTTTTCTCCCTGTTCTGTCCTCAATAAAATTATAAGTAGCAGAAAGGCTGTTATATTAGCTGAGACTTAGCAAAAACCTATGCACGAAGATGAAACATAACAGGAATCAAACTACATAGTTGCATATTTAATTACAGGCACTCAAATGACATTTGTCCTGAAAAACAAAAGTCAAGTCAATCTACTTTAAAATGCAATACATGCACTCATTATGGATTCAGCTAATCCATCACACTCTCTATTTCTGTCTCTATCCTTTTTTTTTTTTTTTTGGTCTCGAGAGATTTGCATGCTTAGGTTTGGTTTTACTTTATATTGTAGTTCAGAAGGTCAGCTTTTACTGCAGGTGAAGCTGGTTTACTTTTCACCTAGACATTATCAAACATAGGTGCCTTTAGGTATTAGGTGCAGGTTACAGAGAGAACCAAGGCATGCAGCAGCCTATGCAGCAGTTCACACAGACAGGTGCACATGTTTTTCTGTGTTGCACTAATTGTGTCAAACAGACAGAGAATGATTTTGTGAGGTTAGGTTAAAAGATCACAAAGACAACTAACTTCTCCATACCAATCTGAATGTATTTATGCATATATATATTTTTTTTTAATATACCAGATAATTAATTCATACCTTGTCTGACAGCACTGCAAGGACAAAGACCTATGTTGTAGGCCTGGCGAAATTCAGTTTCATCTATGCTTTCAAAAAATGCTAAGCCAGCTCTGTACTCTCAGTGATGTTTTAAGACCATTAATTAAATGTGACAGGTATCTGATTACAGCTTTTTTTCTCTCATGTTGACCTCCAGATAAGTCTACATCACTTAAAATTTTTTTATCCTATAGTTTTTCAGATATGTAAAGCATTTTTCTTGATTCCCTCAACTTCCTTCTGCAACCTACACAGACTGTGATCAGACATGTTGATTACAGAAAATATGCGTGACATACAGAAGTGTCATACTACAGTGACACTGGGCTCTTAAGACCTTCATTAGCATGTCAGTTCCAAAATTTGAACTTTTTATGAAAAAATCTCCTTATTTTTATGTCAACCTTTAAATGGGGTACTATGCCATGTTTTAATGACAATTGCAGGTGTTTACTTGCATTTTATCCCCAAAGAAGTGATCTTTTCCACTGCAGCTCCATTTCAGAGTCTTTAGTTTTCCACATTTTAATCACCTTTACTGAGTTTTAGTGGTGACTATGAGGTGAATAATTTATCATACTCTAAACAGAGGCAAAGAAGCAGAATAAACGATCCTTCACAATTAGATTTAGAAGGTGACTTCAAAATCTTAGAAGATGACTTTAAAATCTTAGAGGATTGCCCAATATTTTAAAAGTAGTCAATTTAAAAATTTAATTAGAAAGGTAGAGCCTGGTTTTGTGTGTTATACGTGTACTTTAGGTTCACCCTGAAAAAGATTTCATTAACATTTGCTCATTTTTATGCATTTGTGTTTTTAAGATTCTCTTATTTATAATGGATCTGCTGCTTCCCTTTTTAGATAGACACAAGACTAAATACACTCAGGCAAAACAAATACAAAGCCATTAGTGAAAGGGCACATTTTTGAGCAGTCAATTAGGATAGTCTGGTCTATTTAAATTCTAGCCAATGTATTTTCCTTACACATTTAATTCATTAGAACAAGTTAGAGAAGTTGAGGACTCTATATAATGATCTTCTGAGTCTTTTTCCTTACAGAGATAGTCTCACAGAGATGGCCTTAAGTCTTAAATCTTGCACTGTGGTATACAAACATATTTCTATTGTAGTTGAAAGAAAAGACTGCAAGGTCATTCTACTCAGGTCTTGGATATTCTGTATTGTTTCAAAGGTATCATTCTCTCTTCAATATATATAAAAAAAGTCAAATGGCAAATATTCCCTCACTGCATTTTTTTTTTCTTATGAGAGGTTGAAAGCATGATGGTAGTTCAGTGCTGGTTTTTGTTGGTAAATATCAAGTGATTTACTAAGTTGTTTATATGGCAAATCTGTACCCATGTAGATAGAATCATAGAATCTTGAAACTAAACCCCATCTCCCTCATTTGCTCCTCATAAGACTTGTGCTGCAGACTCTTCACCAGCTCCGTTGCCCTTCTTTGAACACGCTCCAGCACCTCAGTCAATGTCCTTCTTGTAGTGTGGTGCCCAGAGCCAAACACAGGATTTGAGAAGTGGCCTCACCAATGCAGAGGGACAAAAACTGCCCTACTCCAGCCAGCACACTTGCTTCTTGACCACTGAGGCACACACTAGCTCACGTCTAGCTGGCTGTTGACCAGGACTCACAAGTCTTTTCCTAGCAAGCAGCTTTCCAGTCACTCAAGTCTCTAGGATGGGCTGGTTGTGACCCTAGTGCAAAACCTGGCACTTCACTTTGTTTAACCTCATACAACTGGCCTCTATCCATGGATCCAGCCTATCCAGATCCCTCTGCAGAACCTTCCTATCCTCCCAAAGATCAACACTTCCACCCTACGTGGTGTTGTCTGCAAACTGACTGAGGGTGTGCTTGATGCCCTGGTCCAGGTCAATGATATTAAAAAGGGCTGTCTGCTACACTGAGCCTTAAGCAACACCAGCAGTAACTGTCTGCCAGCTGGATGTAGCATCATTCACCACCACTCTTTGGGCTCAGCCATCCAGACAGTTTTCTATCCAGGCAAGAGTACTCTCATCCAAGCCGTGAGCAGTGTCTCCAGGACAATCCTGTGGGAAATGGTGTCAAATGCTTTATTGCAGTCTAGGTAGACAATATCCACAGCCTTTCCCTCATCCGCCAAGGATGACACCTTGTCATAGAAGGACATCTGCTCAGTCAAGCAGGACCTGCCTGAACCCAGGCTAGGCATTATCCTGTGTACTGTGCTGTGTGATAGTGTTTAAGGTGATCAGTTCCATGATCTTCCTGAGCACTGAGGTCAGACTGACAGGCCTGTAGTCCTCTGAATCCTTCTTCTGTCCCTTCCTGTAAATAGGTCTCACATTTGCTTACCTCCACTCAGCTGGGACCTCTCCTATCAGGATGCTTGATAATTGATGGAAAATGGCTCCTCAAGCTCTTCCACCTACTTCAGTATGCTTAGGTGGCTGCTATGTGGCCCTAGAGACTTGTGAGTGTCTAAGTGGTGTAGCAGGTTGCTGACCTTTTTTCTCATGAATTGCTGGGGCTTCATTCCCTTTCTTATCCCCGTCTTCTAGCTCAGAGCCCAGGTATCCTGATAACAATTGGTTTTACTTTTAAAAACTGAGAAAAAGAGGATATTGGGTAGCATAACCTTTTCCTCATCCTTTGTTATTATGTTTCTGCCTACATCCACTAAAGGACAGAGATTCTCCTTAGTCCTCCTTGTGTTGCAGATGTGTTCACAGAAACCTTTTCCATCACTTTTACAGCAGTAATTATATTAAGTTCCAGCTGAGTTTTGGCTCCTCTAATCCCTGCACAACCCCATGACATCCTTGTAGCCCTCCAGAGTTCCATGCTCCTTCTTCCAGTTTAAGTTTCAGGTGTAATTTCTGCGGAGAAATATTCTATGGCTCACCTGGAAGATTGTGATTATTCAATCGGTTTTCAAATTTAATTGAAATGCTTTTATCTTGAATAATGCGGAAAGGGTCGGTGATTTTGGTTTTTTTTCTTCCACTGCTGTAAATAGCCTTTGAATTTCACCTTTTGAAGATGACATCAGACTTACCAATTTTTTCTTAACTATCTTTAGAACTAGGAGAAGATTGACTCCTTCAATGTCAGGTATTATACTGAGGCCGACAGTTCTAGAGAGCTGCAATGTTAAATAGAATTTCTTTAGTGTTATTCTTAGAAATAATATATACATCGTCACGGTGTTTCTAAAATTATATTTTTGCTAATTTGGACTGGATAAGTGACACCATTTAAGCATTCCTCTCAGCATTGCTGTCAATGAAGCTGACCTTTTGGGAGAAAACCTTATTTTTAGAAGCTAAACTACATCAAATTTGTTTTATAAACTGTCTTACAATAGAATTCAATAAAAAATAAATAAATATGAACAATAATAATTGCTTTTACCAGGAAACTTTATGATTTTCTTTCAGGAAGAAAAGCAAAATACCTGTTCTGTGAAAGAAATAATTAATTGCAGATCCATAAGATATTATTTTCATGCATTTTAGCTCAAGGCTGAAGGTATCTCTTTGGGGAAGGGCATGCTTCATTACCAGTTATAAATCATGTTTAGAACATCTTATTTGAATTAAACATGTAGCACTAAGAGTGAGATATTGGAGCCTTTTGAAAATTATATAACAATATTCTTTGACTTCGTCTAGATCTAAAATTTCAGACAAAGTCTAACCTAACATTTGTCTCCAGTTCAGTAAGTTCTGTAGAAGCTTGTGACAGAAACTTTTCTACAGGAATCTGTGGGAAGGTGTCCACATTCTGTGGGACCTTAATGAAATTACATAAGTGTCCAGAGATTCATGTGTTTATGTATTTTAGGATATCTTTGTGAACCAAGAAAATAATGCTGATTCTTTTTTTGCCATTAGATAATTTTGAGGCAAAACCTCCATATGGTACTAAATCACTTTTAAAAACTCAAAATAGTTTCTCAAAATGGCCTAATATGTTTTCTCACAGGACAAAACTAGAAAAAATAAATGGAGTTACACCAGTATATGTCAAGTGGTTTATATTCTACATTCATGTTATTTTAAGAGTATGGAAGACCACATGAACACAAAATCAATCATAAGCTCTGAGCAACTGAGATAAAAAAGAAATAAATTTTTTAGAAGTTCAGCTGTATAAAAACAATTCAAGAGATTTTATAGGACCTGAAAAGCATTACCTGCCATGAGAATGTGTAATGATTACTTTGTCTTCTAAAACTGCAGCTAAACTAAAATCACTATGTGTGATAACTGTGTGAGTCAGCTTGTTAAAGCATCCAAGAGCCTTCTCAGAATTTCAGTATTCTCCTTGTGAGATCTCACTGGACATAGTACAATGGTTTCTTTCCTTAGCTTGTTGTGGTTTTATATTTTGGGTTTGTGTTTTCTATTTTTCAGTGTGAAGTAGCAGAGATGTATTACAGAAAAAATGCAGAACAAAAGAAAATATAGTTGCAAGAGCTGGAACAAATTATCATCAGTCGAGATGGCTTGGAGGATGGGGACATGGGAAGATCTATTCCAAGGCTGTGATAGATTTTGAGGACAGAGCAGTTAGAGCCTTTCCCATTGTGGAAACCATTTGAATTTTTTTTAAATTAAGTTTTGAATTTTCTGTATTCCGTGCAGTAAACAGATTAATTAACCTTTCTTATCTGTGAAATTAAAACTTTCATAAAGGAAAACAGAGGCAGTATCTGTATGTTACACAGGTCAAAAAAGTAGTCCCGACTTACCCAAGACACAGAATTATTGCAGCAGAAGAGACTGTTTTTAATATGCCAGCCACACTGTTCAACTAAGACTAGTAGGCTAATTTGTTATGGCAGTATTTTTATATTTAAAATGTGCTGGGGTTAGCCAGTTCTGTGCTACTTCACTTTAACAAACAACCCTAAATAATGCTCTGGCACTTGTGAATAGATTCAATTATTTCATCATCACTGAAGACAACTACCATTGCTGGTTTTTAGTGTAAAATGCAATTTACTGCTGCCTAGCTAGCAGTCCATACCTAAATTTGCGAAATACTGATTGCTCATTATTAGCATAGGTTTGCTTACTATCTGTGAAAAAAATTTTGGCTTGCTGAGGAGAACTGATGACCCTGGTTGAGCAAGAAGGTGAGCCAAGCCCCTCGCTGATCTTTGCACCTCTTTGATCAAGGGGGGACACCTGAATGGTGTCTGGGGTGAAGCAGGGGCCTCAGCCCAATGCTGTCACAATGACGCACAGAAGAGCACCTGCACGTCTGTACCAGTCATCAGAATCACTCCCCCTGCACTGGGCATAATAGGCCTTGTTAGAAGCATTAATCCGGTCCTTTGAGGAGATAATCACAGAATCACCAATATTTTGAGTTGGAAGAGACCCGGAAGGGTCATCAAGTCCAGCTCTGAAGTGAGTGGCCCGTACAGGGGTTGAACCCAAAACCCTGGCATTATCAGCACCCTGCGCTAACCAACTGGTGTGCAGTTTTACTGCGCTGACGGAGTACAGGCTATCAGCAAATGTCAGACAGCCCTTACCGCTGCCTCAGCCACCTGGAGGAAGGACATACCAAAGCATCATGGGTCTGTTCTTCCTCTGATTCAACTGTATAATTCAGCCTGACCAAAAGTAACCAAAACCCTCATTATCCCCCCCTTAGGCATGACAAAATACACCTACCAATATAAAAAATGAGCGAATGACTGTCCTCCATCATCTCTAATGGCAGCAACAAGTAACCAATTATATCTCTCTGACTGCATCAGAGCATACCCAGGTAAAATCAAGCCGAATTAAGAATTAAGTTAATCTTAGTGAAAAGCTGAATTTGTTTATTTAGCTTGACTTGCTATCTTACTTTAGTTAATCATTGGCTAGCCTTAGTATATCAAGTGCTAAAGCATTAAGTACATTTATTAACAGTAATTACAAATCTGAAGTTTTGTTACTTCAAGACTATGAGTGAATCTATGATTATGAACATTTTTGTTGACTGCAACTGGACTTATATAGTGCTGAATTGGCTATAATCACAAAATAATCCCAGCCTCACCCAGCCCTCTGAGGATGAGTTGAAATACAAAGGATTTTACTTTCTGCCAAATTTCTTTACTCTTAACACACCAATATCAGGGGAACTGTGTGTCTCGAAACCTCTGTAACTCATAAAAGCATGCTACCTTCATATACATGAAAATATGCTTCAGGAATGGACTGAAAATTTTAAATTTTAATTTTGCAAAACAGAGACACTCAAAAACAGAAAAACAGTTTTCAGAGGCTGAAGTTATATTGGCATTTGTAGTTCAGGTAAATAATATTTTATCAGTTCGTGGGCAAATACTGCATTTTTTATCTTTATTTCCCAGTAAAGTAAATACTGAATTTAATATGAAGCTACCATTGTGACAAGGTAAAGTTGCTTACAGCAAAGTTAGATTGTAACACAGGCTATGATTCAAACCCAGATCTGTGATTACTTTGGTGAAATTCAGTGACGCTAGAAGTCTGCATGGGGTCTGAAGCTGTAAGCCCAGATATTGGCCTTGAGTATTTTATAATACAAACCATGCCTCTAGCACCATGTAAAGGTGCAAATAACTTCTACAGATATCCTATATTTCTTTATACCTGCTTGCTTAGAGCATAATCTTAGGGGACAAGTATTTTATTTATTACTTTGGAGTTTTTCCTTTTTCTTATTTTTCTTCTGCTCATAAATAAAACATGCTTCAAAGCATAGAGGAAATCGAAGTGACTAAGAAGTTATTTCTAATCCTTAACTTCAACTTTTTCTCATAATTATATGTGAACTATGACTTTCATCTATAGAGAAGACTTAATATACTCTTCCTTGATAATTTTATTTCTAATACAATAAAGACTTACTTTAGGAATAAAGCTTTGCATTCTGGTGAATAATGGGAAAATATGGCTATTTCATGTAATAGGGAAAACATGAGTACATTTTCTGCTAAACAAGGCTAGAACAGTAAGGAAGTTCTAATCTGAGTGTGATTCTGTATCTCAACAAAAGTCTTGAGATTAATTGAGGAAGAGGATACTAATTCTGAGAGATAAAGTACATTTTTAGTAAAATAAGTATATAATGAGAATTTTTCTTTATTTCTTTGGTCATTTTTTTTCAACTGATGATGTACTTGATGAAATAGTGATGACTATAGTAATTTAATACTGCACATAAATGCCAGAACTTAACAGTGTGAATCTTGCTCCTTGGGGCAGTGAAATCCTAATTGCATAACCGGATATTTTACTCAAGGAGTTTACCTCAAATCATGCTAAGCAAGGGAAATGTGCTGTTATAGATAAATCTAGGTTACTTAATGCATTCACATAATTTTTAAAAGCCATTGATCTAAATTACTGCAATTGGAGTAAGGGCACATACTGCCTTATGTCTGTCCAGCAGACACTAAAATGATGGAGTTGTGATTGATCTCAATAAACCCCTCTCAAAAGCACGACTTCCCAAGCAGTGAACAACACCTAGCCTTTCTTTTGTGCCTGCACATTTGTCCTGTCTGTGGAAATGGAAGTATATTTTCCTTGAGTGGGCTTCATGTGAAGCTACGTGTGAAAATGTACACATACAGCATAGAGTAAACCTTAGCAAAGAACAAGGTACAAATTAACTTGTTTTGCTTTCTTGCTTGACAGCATGTCATTTATTTATTATCTATTCTTTTGCTCTCTCTCACTAATTATAAAAGTGCTTGTAATAGGAATGTGAAGTCTTTCATGTCAGGAAGAAGGCTCTAAACAAAGTTTACTTTTAAAGCAGCTAAAATCTGAGCTGCTTAAATCATAGTTTCTTGAAGATGTGAAAACAATTGCAAATTATCTTGAAGGCAAGTGATTCTCTACTTGATAATCATTGTATGTTAATATTTTAAGTGAGGTTTTGTTTCACACTGAGATGGCCAGCTTCATAATCTCTTCGTCATAATATGCAGAGAGTGAGCAGAGATTTCTTCCAACTCTCAGATAACAGAAAATTTGATTTGACAGGGTTTTGAACATGGACTTTAGCAGAATATTCAGGATTGTCCTGATACTTTCTTAAGACAGTACCAACTGCATAACACTGGTTATGACCAAAAACACAAGGGCAGAAGTTCTCTAGGTAGATTTTCTTTAGTAACTTGGTTATTCTGGCAAAGCTTTTTAGCCATCTTAATTTTAGTCTTCTTTCAGTAGCTGATACTCACAAACCCCAGGCATGATGACTCCCTGCCTCCATAACTCCACACAAAATTTTGCTTTTATCAGGTTCTTCACTTATCTCCTTACCCAGAGGTACTCAATAAAGAGAGATATGGGAAGTCGTGAGGCTCTTTTCTGTCTCACAGATATTAAAGGTGAACCAAACCATGAGAACTATGCCTGCCTCTTCCTCCTCTAAGAATTGGAACAGTTCAATAGAAATGATGATTTAAAATACAGATGCCTTGGATGTACTGTTCCTGTGTTAATGGGCATAGTGTTAAAAAAAAATATTAACGACATAAATTGGTATATTTAGTTCTTTACAAATACTGAAGTGAAAATACACTTCCCTAAAAAGATGTCTGCTATGTCTTCTGTATACAATCTTGGATTAAACAAAGCATAAAATATTCTCCCCTGCTCATACAAAGGAAAAGAAATTAATCCATGCAAAAGGACTGCATGCAAAAAATCATTCTGTATTCTATGAGAATTTCTGCCAACATACTTTTGTATGGACTGATTAGACAAAGGTTATCTTAGCAAACAAAACATTTCATGTAGAACTACTGTATTTTTAGATACAAAATTTCATGTACTATTACTCCTTAGACTCCCATAGAAAAATGTGTATGTAAATAGAAGACTTGGAAAAAAATACTGATATAGTAATAGTGGATATGAATAAAGAGGAGAAAGAGGAATTTTTGGAGCATCAGCTCATAGTAGTTTCCTCTATTTTTGTGAAGCATACTTTACAACATTTGGAAAATGGGATCGTTAAAAACAATCAAAATATTACATTAGTTTTTATACACTATTAACTTTTCCATTTGCTTCCATAAAAATCCAGTGGTTAGTAACAATTACTTCCAGTTTCTCTTCAGTTTTATTTGAAATGTCTAGTGCCTGGTTTCACAATTCTGACAATTCTGAAATAATTCTAAAATATGATGCTGCACACTGATGTGAGCCTTCATTTCAAAGATGGGAGAAAGATTGGGGTTTACTTTTTGGTCTGACAAGGTCAGCTATTAAGCTCTATGTATTGTAGATGAATACTTTCTGTCAGGGAGTACAGAAGACACATATGTGGGATCCATACATACAATAATCTCTTCATGACAATTATTTTGGGAATTCTAACTTCTGAAAGCAGTAGTAAAATGAGAGGAATTGCTGCAAATGGTCTGAACTCATTTCTTACCATTTTCATTTTAAAATCTCAGTTTTCATTTGGAATGCAAGCAATATTTGTGTGTTTTTGAGCTACAAGAACAACTGTTCTTCTTTGGGTACATGCCCAATATCAGTGTCCACAGTGAAGCTCTTGGGATTATTAATAGACAATTACCAACAGCTGGACTCTAAAAAGACTGGAGTAGGTTCAAACTAAGTGTTTACAATATGCAGAGTAAGCTCTCACGGCACCAAGGTCAGGGAAGATAAAACTGAAACATTAAAAATAAATCAGAGAGTTACTGGCAGAGGTCAAGGATGCCCAAGAGTAGGATCTATTACAAATATCCATAATCCATTTCACTGCAGCAGACAACAAATTTAAACTACCAAAGTTAAGTAAAGTATCTTTTCTTGTATGCAATGGCAAAAGACCTTCAAAGGGGGCCATTTTGATTGTGAACTTTTCCAATTTTTCTGTTTATCAGTGAATTGGTCATAACGTAAAAAAAAAAAGTAACACACCTATGGTGTGAAGTACAAGCAAGAATCTGCTAATCAACATTAATTTTACTGAAAAAAAAAGGAGAGGAGAAAGACAAATCCTAATGACAGGGTTTATAATTTCAATGCAAGGCACAGTGTGGGAGAGACATCCAAAGTTCTCTTGGGTTGGATGGAATAAATAAATTTCAAAAAACCCAAACAAACAAAAACCACCACCATCAACAAAAAGAATTGAAAACACCAATAACAGTTGAGAAATGCCCAGTATAGCTACTCTACTGTAGATTTATTTAGCCAAAGAGAGGAGACTTGCAAATGTCATGAAAGAGGTAGTCTTTAGGAAAGAAAATAGTGAAAAAGTAGGTAGCAACTTCTTATGAAAATTATTCTGTGATCCTTCATTTATGTGAGCATTATCATTAAATCTAGATGTGTAAAATCAGCTTCTCATTCATGAGACAGTGGATGGCAAGGGCAATCATATTAGGCTGTGTCTCTATTAAATGTACTGTTCCCTTAACTAAAATAGCACATTCAAGGTGAGAAAACAAAGTCATATCTATTTTTAATTCTGATGTAAAATATAATCTATGGTTTCAGCAGGCACAGAATAGGAGGTTATAAGCCAAAATTTTTCTTCTTTGGAGACAAAGAAGTGGTTTCTATGTAAGCATGTATACATACACATGTATATGTATGTATTTTCAGACTCCACACATTATTAAAGCAGCAATATGTTTCCATGACATAAGTAGTAAATATAAATTAAATATTGCTTTTAATGTCCTAAATGAATGAAAATAGGAAAATGCAAAGTAACTGAGGAGAGGAGGATGGATTTTTGTTAGTCTTACTCTAGACTATGATCACAAATAATCAGGTAATTTCTCTTTTAAAGAAAAGAGTAGAAAGTACAAGAAAAGTGCACATAGTTTGCAGACAGTTTTTGAGGTACAGAGAATTTTTTATAGCCAGTAGCTATTTCAAAGCTCTCCAGGACAAAAATTAAGGTTTCCTGTGTTGCTGAGTATTGCCCTAGTCTTTTATGTACTAGTCAGTACCTCATATATGCAAAGCTCATAAATTGGACACGGTGCAGATATAGATAATAAGTGACATTTATAATGATTTCAAAGAAGTCGTATTAGTTTTTTATTTGACTTTTGACCTCAGGATCTTTAGAGCACATTTGAGTTACATTTGTCCTTCTTTTCTCCAAAGCTGTGAGAGCTAGGAACATCTAAAATGATGCACAGATTTTCTTGTAATTGCATGACTGGATGAGCTGGAGCTTAAAGTTCGTACAACATGGGAATTGCAATAAAATTAGAAGTTGACAAATGTGTACTACATAGAAGAAATCTTAATCCAAAACCAGAATCCTGACATAAGAAAACTTGATAATTAATTGAAATGATTGGCCCATAGGCATGCAAGTAGTAAAGATGGAATTGTAGCATCCCTGCAGGACCAGAACTACAGAGAAATCCACTGAAAAAATCAAAAATATCTCTTTTTTTCACATATTTCTAGCTCATCTGAATATAAAACTCAATTCTTGCCTTCTCATGCTCCCTTTTGTTTAAATTTCTAATATTTACACTTTATGGCAATTTTCATCTTTCTTTTCTCCTGGAAGTATAAAATACATTTTTCCTACTCCTAAGTGAAAGATTTCTGTGTAGAGGCAGTTCTTCATTTATGTCATCATACTGCAGAATGTTATCATACACGAGTGCTGGAAGTGACTGTATTTGGTGATTAAGTGTCAGGCATGTTTAAAGGCACAACAAAGAATTGCAGGTTGCATCAGCTGTTCTGATGCAGATGGAGAATTCCATGTTTGCAGAGCCTTCCACTCAGATGTCATAACATATACAAAGTCTTTTTAATGGTGATACACCCACCCTGTACACCCGACCAACCTACACTCATCTAGTTAATGAGATCTGGAGGTGATAAGCATCCATATGGAGATGGCCACCTGTTTCTGAAGGAAGAGTGCAATTGTCACCTATCTATGCTGAAATAGTATGAAACAGTTCTGGGGTAAATTCTGTCAGATATCCAGGAAAGAAAATATTAATCTGAAATTCCAAGGTCACTTGGCTACCCCCCAGACCTTCATCAGTCTCAGTCTCCCCTCACTCATTGTTTTGTAGATCACAAAACACAATGATGAATAGATGTGATCAGAGGAAAAAGTCTTCCAAATGTAATGGGAAGTCACCTCTGACTGCTGTTCATTGTGGTCTTTTTGGTACTTAAAAGGACTTTATACAAAAGATAGAGAGGGACTTTTCACATGGGCAGATAGTGATAGAACAAGGGGAAAACTTTTTAACTTATAGAGGGGAGATTTAGATTAGACATTAGGGGGAAAATCTCTACCCAGAGGCTGTCGAAGCACTGGAACATGTTGCTCAGAAAAGTTGTGGATGCCCTGTTTATGGAAGTATTCAAGGCTAGGTTGGATGGGTTCATGGGAAACCTGACTTAGTGGATGACATCACCACCCATGGTGGCTAGAGGGGGCTTCAAACCAGATGATCTTTAAGGTCCCTTCTAACCCAAACCATTTTATGGTTCTGTAATACTGACCTTGACAAAACAACAGCAGGTGCCATTGTCTGTCATCTAATGGCAGCTTGCCAAAAGCCTTTTGTGAGCCACTGTGTGTTATGATGCCCTGCATCATTGGTTGAGTTTAAGTATCTGGATAATCACTTGAAAATGGCACATGTCAGCTCCAGAAAACATGTCTCACTGTACAGAAATAAAAGGCATGTCAGGGTCCTGCATTAGCCTCAGGTTCCTGAACTGCAATTGTCTCAGATCTAGTCTCAGTTGCTAAGGACTTCCATGGTATATATACTGTAAGCCAAGTCTGTACAAAAGATGAAGAAATTCAGATTAAAACTTTTCCTTGATAAACGTCCTCTTTTGACACCTGAGCTGCTATTTCACTGTGCAGCTGCATTACTCAACTTTTACGAATGTGCTTTTTAATTTCTTTATGTGCTGAGAAAAATCTCTTAAGGCCATCATGATGAAAAATACACACTGCTTTGGTTATTGGAGGATTTCAGTATGGAATGTCTTTGTATTTGTAGCAAGCACAATTAGAGCAGTTTTTACAGCAGGTAGTATTCCATGTATTTATTTCAGGCTGATGCCGGTCTTGATTGTCAGTGGGATTAAAGCTATGTCATCAGTTGTTTGTAACGTATAATATACTAAAACTAATAAATTGTGACCACTTGACCTTGCAACCTAACTTGTTCCTAATATTATCCATGAGGCTACTCTAAATTATCTAATAATAAATTTCCTATTTTGACCCTGATACTGTCAAGGGTCCCAAAAGTACACCTTTACAGGCCTTACCACTACGTCTTGATGTAAAATGCAGACCGAGAATTTTTGTAAAGAACTTACTCTTCCCTCTAAATGAATATACATTTGAAATGCATACTTAAAGTCTTCAGAAATTACTGGGTACCCTCCCTCATTGTATGCACTCTAGTACATTTATAGTCTAATTACCCTAGTGAAAATCTTAGTTCAAGGTTATGTAAATTACATCTAACCTCCTTAGCATTGGGAAAAAGATGTAAAAAATAAACTCTCTGGTGTAACATCAAGATATAGTGTTAGTTACAAGAATATACTAGAATTATTAAATATAAATAAATACAAAATAATTGACAGGAAAGGAAACCTCTGTTTCAGCTAGGTTAATATAAATTCGTCCCTAAACCAAAGTATTTAAACAGACCTATTTTGAGAAAGAATATTCTGTTGCTACTTTTTACACATGAACTCCTGTTAAGAGCAAAAAAGCACTACACCTTATGCATGAATATAAGATTTTATTGTTAGACTAATCAAAATGTAAAAAGGTTACTACTTGTCCAGTTAACTGGTAAGATGTTAATTAATATTACAGTTAAGATTTATATGCATATATTTCCTTGTATCTATGCCTTTTATTTAGCAATTTGCTCCCTCTCCCAATATCCTTTTAGTTCTTGAGTTCAAATTTACTTTCTCAAGCAGAAATGGCAAGAGGTTATGATAAGACACTACCACCACCAGCCTCAAATTCTTCATCAGCTAGCATTTAATGCTAGCAAGGGAAGAAGGAGAGATGGTTATATTCCTTGTTCTTCTGAGCCAATTAAGGCTATTTTTTTTCCTCAGGTTTTGTTACCAGTCTACTTTTTTTTACACAGTAGCCTCCTTAAACCCCAGTTAAGGCAAAACACGTAAGGATTCTGACTTCCTTACTTTTTCTTAATTACCCTGACTAGCCTCATCTGGGACAGATCCTCACCATATCCTTTCCTTGTAGTGCCATGACATTTGTTTAAGGTTAGACTTGGATACCTATTTTTTCCTTAAGGTCAATTAAAGTGATCTATTTTCAGTCCTGCCTTTAGCCCCAGCTTGGATCTTCACCTATGGGAAGAGATGTGAAAACTAACAGCATTGAATTATTTAAACAGATCTTTTTTTGCCTCCATATGTACTTCAGTCAATGATATATGAAATTTGACAGTGTTAAACTTTACCAAGACACTACAAGTAATGATAAGTGAGAGTAAATATATTTAATTAGGGAATGATGTAAAATTACTGAGCATCATTAATAAAACATTTTTCTAAAATCAGAACTTATGTGAAGTAAAGATGCTGTTAACATTCAACTTTTTAAAGCAGAGTATTCTCTAGTTTGTGCAAAGTGAATTTCAATATAAAATGTTAATTTCCCATCCCAAATTTTCAATTGATCATCGTGCTGGTTTTCTCTGGGAGAGAGTTAGTTTTGTTCACAATAGCTAACATGGGGCTGTGTTTTGGGTTTGTCAGAAAACAGTGTTGATGATAACAGAGATTGCTTTATTACTGCTGAGCAGTGCTTACATACAGCAAAGCCTTTTCTGTTTCTCCTAGTACCCTGAGAGTAGGGGACCGAGGGTGCACAAGAAGTTGAGAGGGAACATAGCTGGGACACCTGACGCCAGATGACCAAAGGGATATTCCATATCACATGGCATCATGCTCAGGATATAAGATGGGGGACAGAACAAGGGAGTGGATGAGGTTTTGAGTGATGGCACTTGTCATTCCAAGTCACTTTTGCATGTGATGAAGCCTTGCTTTCCTGGAGACAGCTGATCACCTGCCTGAAGACAAGAAGCAGTAAATTAATTCCTTGTTTTTCTTTGTTTGTATATGCAGCTTTTGCTTTACACATTAAACTGTTTTTATCTCAACCCATGAGTTTTCTTACTTCTGCTTTTCAATTCTCTACCCCATCCTACTGAGGGGAGTGAGCTGTACTGTTCCTTAGCTGCTAGCTGGGGTTAAACCATGGTAAGCATGAAACTGTTTTGTACAGTTGATAGTGGGGTTTAACATTTTGAAACATCTTCCATTTGTAAAACTAAAATGGAAAGTGACTGATCTCTCATCATACACTTTCAAATTCTTTAGTGATCCAGTGATGGAGATATTGGCTCTGAAGAGAGCTGTAAATAATTTGAGCATTTCACTTTGCAGGAGGAACAATTTTACATATTGCTTTTTAAAATTCTGTTTTCTGTCATACTTCAGAAGCACAGGTGAAAAAAATAAATCTAAAGTGCAAGCAGACACTATAATCGTGTTAAGGATGCTCACTGTCAAGTGATCCTAGGGGAACTGTGCTCCTCTGTACTCATGCAGAGTCTTTGATCAACTGCATAACTACTCAGTCTCAAGATTACAATGAGTATCTTGTGTGCATTCATTTTGGAATGCATTTAAAACTATATTTAATAAGGAAGGGCAACTAGACTCTTAATCTAACTGCTAGTGTGATGATTATGAATTGGTATTCATCTTGAACTAGAATTTGATGTTGTTCAAAAGAGACTATTTAGGTTTTCCTAATATTTTGTTCTTGCTATTCTTGCCAGTATGCAGGGTCAAAGTCTTCATTCCTCGACTTGTGCATCACCACCTGGAAAGTTTCACGATATGACAGTCTCCAATGCTTATAAACCACACTGGATTCCCAGCTCTTTTAATTTTTCTGGACTTCAAAGTGTTTAGGACCAGTGGTGATTAAGTACCCAAAGCATACAAACTAAATGGATTAATAATACGTCTTCTTAAAATGTTCCTTAGCAACTTGCTTTGCAAGTTACCTAAAAAGTCATCTTTTTGCATCTATATAGCAATATCACACTATTGGTGAGGGACATGAGCAATTATGGAATACCTACTGTGGATAAATACACCACTCAATGTAAAAGACTAATACAATTACTTAGAATCATAGAAAATATCCTGAGCTGGAAGGAACCCACAAGGATCATCGAATGCCAGTTCCTGGCTCTGCACAGGACAGCCCCAAGAATCACAACAGTTCTTGAACGCTCTCAGGCTTGGTGCCATGACCGCTTCCCCAGGGGAGCCTATTCCAGTGCTCAACCACACTCTAGGTTAAAATCCTTTTGCTAATATTCAACCTAAACCTCTCCTTTGACACAAATTCAGGCCATACCCTCAGGTCCTGTCACTGGACACCACAGAGAAGAGATCAGTGTCTGCCCCTCCTCTTTGCCTCATGAGGAAGTTGTTGACTGCAATGAGGTCTCTCCTCAGTCTCCTCTTCTTCAGGATGAACAGACCAAGTGACTTCAGCCACTCCTCATATGGCTTCCCCTCAAGGCCCTTCAGCAACCTCAAGGCCGTCCTAATGTCCTAGACAACGTCTAATAGACTAATGCCTTTTTTATATTATGGCACCCAAAGCTGCTCCCAGCACTCGAGGTGAGGCTGCCCCAGTGCAGAGCAGAGCGGGACAATCCCCTCCCTTGCCTGGCTGGCGATGCTGTGCCTGATGCACCCGAGGACACAGTTGGCCCTCCTGGCTGCCAGGGCACTGCTGGCTCAGATTCAACTTGCCATCAACCAGGAACCTCAGGTCCCTTCCCACAGCGCTGCTCTCCAGCATCTCATTCCCCAGTCTGTCCATACATCCAGGGTTGTCTCATCCCAGGTGCAGAATCTGACAATTGTCTTTGCTAAAGCTCACATGGTTGGTGATTGCCCAGTCCTCTGGTTTGTCCAGGTCTCTCCACAGGGCCTCGCTGCCTTGGAGGGAGTCAACAGCTGCTCCCAATTTTGTATCATCTGCAAACCTGCTCAGTATCCCTTCAAGTCCTGCATCCAAATCATTTAGGAAGAGCACAGAGCCATGAATGGAGTCCCACTAGCAGAACTCCACTAGTGGCAAGTCATCAGTCTGATGCCACCTCATTCACTATAACCCTTTTTGCCTGACCCATAAGCCAGTTGCTCTCCCATCATAATGTATTTATCCAGCTGTGTGCTGGACATTGTATCCAGAAGGATCCTGTGAGAGATGGTATCAAAAGCTTTACTGAAATCCAAAAAGATTATCTCATTTGGCTTCCCTTGCCAGTTGCATTAACCTATTACAGCCCTATTGCAATGAAAGTCCACAGTTTTCTTTTCCTTAATATCTTGATTGTCTTGGAGTACACAGATCAAGAGTTGCTATGATGTTCATTATTTGCCCTGCTCTTCCAAGAACACATCCAGGTCTCTCAAAAACATCCAGATACAGCATAGACATGCCAAACCTCCCACCCCTAAATGGTTGCTGTGGGTTCTATTTTAACTGCAATCTCATTGGCAAAAACTACAGATGGTCTTGCTCTCTGTCCACTATACTGCCAGCCTTTGGGCTCAAGTTTTAAAGCTTTCTTTTTTCTGTTTTTACCTAGTTATACTACATTGCACTTTTCAGTATTCTGTCCAGGCAGTCTTTTTTAAATTAAAATTTCCCGTAAATATTTTTAAAAGGAGTTAAGGGAGAAGAACTATATCACTGAAAAGCTGATATAGTAATTCTAATCTTGTATATGTCCTAAATGCCAGAAGTAGTGAAAATGAGGTCTAGCATGAGAGTAAAACTATATAGCTGATTTGTCAGATAGCTGACAAATATTACAGCCAGAGAATCTACTCTTCATTCAGATAATTCAAGTACCTCTATGTCAGCAGGAGTAGTAAGACAATTAGTAGTGGAAGACTGCCAGAAGCTAGAATTTGGAGAGACTGTGGCAGCTTTGTTACAGCTCAAAGCGATGCTAGACAAAGTTTGTGCTTCTATTCAAAGCAACAACAAACAACAAGTTAAATTCATGCTGGAAAACCCTTAAGCTTTATCTCCATATATCAGGAATAACCAGTCAGTGGAATGGCAGGAATCAATCCTGCAATAAGCGGTTATGGAACAACTTTTACTAGAGAGGTTTTTCTTCTGAACCCTAATATTTTGTTCACCTACCATCTTTACATTGTTCCATATTTTACTATTTTCAGTAGACATACCTTTTTTTCTTAAATACTGCAGTGTATCTATGTCATAGCATAACATGACAGAAGCAAGAGTGAAATATCTCCATGTAGAAGCAATTGTCAATCAGCTCCTATTTAAAGTATTAAAATGATTAATGCATTGCTCTTTACAAGTAATATTTATTGTTTTAAGACTTTTGCTCCCCCTAGAATTGTTGAACTAATGAATACTGTTTTAATGATGGGTATAGAACAGCGCGCCCTGACTGCCCCTGGAGAGTCGCTATTGTGATTGTGTATTTGTCTTGGAAATGAATGAGGAACACTGTAGCAAAAAGCATAGAAAGGAAAACATTGCTCCCCAGAGTGTTACAGTGCATGTGACTAGAGATAGTTAGGTGATGGACGAAGTAAGAGTTGCGGAAGCATTAAAACAGTTTAATAGTACCCAATTAATACAGTTGGCTGTTTGATAACACAAGAAACTAACCAGAAAGAGTAATATCCAAGAATCATTTGAGATGAAAACTTAAATCCAGACAGACTTGTAAGGCAAGAAAAGACACAATAAATATAAAAGCATTTATTTCCTTGGTATCTGTTTCTTTCCTACAGGTATCAGAATATAGGTTGCCTGTCTCACTGTGTGTGCTTTGCTGAAGATTTAATGTCAACAAATAGATGGAATCCCATCTTTTCCAGGAAATGAGCATTTTGGGTTCTTATAAAAATATATTTTTATTGGTAATAAATAACTCTCCTACAGTTTGCAAGCCAGGGGAACTAGGTCATCTGTTGCACAGAATAACACCAAGTTTTGAATGACTCGAGAGGCTTAGTGGCTTTTCTCTGCCAGAACCCAGGTAGAAGATCCTGCTCTAGTTTAGAATCAAACAATAAACATGCCATTCTACTTAGCTGGCTAAAGAATGATGTGACTTTATAAATTCCTTGGTGAAGACTCAGGGTGTTGATAATTTCTTTCAGTAACACTCAGAAACAAGCTTGAGCTGTGTTATGTTTTCCCCCAAAAACTGACTGAGAATTTAATATGTGATCATTAGGATTTTCTTTGTCTAAAGTACCCAAATGGCAAATACTGAAGGCCAACTTAAATGTTAGTGTAACACATACTGTGGTGATCAGTACAGAAGCTCTGTGGGAATACAGATCCTTTATAGGTGTCAAGTGAAAGTACAGTAGAAATGTAGTTTCTTGAATGATAAATAATTCAGATACTAAATATGTGACCATAATACCAGTGTCTGTGAATTTGGGTGTCACAGCTATGGACTGTTGTTAACTACCTGAAAAAAACTGTCAAAGAAGAGTTAATCTATTCATTTTGGTATAATTTGTTGGCAAATTCTGGTGAGCTCAGATTTCCTCTTACATTTTTTTTCCCAGAATGGGTTTTCAGGTATGACATCTTGTAATCATATATATCTGTAATGATAATTACTGCACATACACCAATGTAGCAATTCTACTCATATTGCTACAAATATTATTCAGTATATACTGTTCATTTAAAACATACTTATCTCTGTTAGGTATATACGATTACGTAAGTAATGAATGTAACTTTGAAAACACTTAAGTGATAAAGAATTAGCTTGACATTTTACCTATTGAACACCAGGGAAGTCTAAAATCAAGCAGCTTAACTGTACAGATTTTTCAAAGAGCATGTTAATGGTGATAAAAGGCAGTCTGAGGTGATATACTGGTTTAAGCCTATGAGCTAATTAGTGAGATCCTGGTTAGAACCACAAGGTCTAATGATTTGGTAAAGCTGTCTTGCAAAACATCGATCTCTAACTTTTTCTTGAAACTCTACAAATAATTTTCATTAAGTGCTAGTAATATGCCTGAAATTAAACATCTGGATCCCCGGACTGCAGTCAGGCCACCCACTAAAAAACCCAAAAATTTTGCCCATCACAGAAGTTAATGATGAAATAAGGGGGAACAACAATGCTTAGTTACACCCTCACCCATCAAAAGCATACATGGTAATTTTCAGGAGAACATAATTGTCTGGAACACTAGTTATATGATAGTTACGGATGCTTCACCACTGTTACTCTGCTATTGATTTATCATTGATCCTTTTTGATGGTTTGAATTGAAGTTCCTATTTTTTGTTTGCTCTTTTTACCTGTTTCTGAGATGAATGTAGGACATGTAGGTCAGAATTCTCTTGTGCTTTCTACTGTGCATTTAGTTTTCTCCAGTTCCAGGAGCAATATATAATGATAAGCATCTTGCCAAATGTTTAAACTCAGAATTATTGTGGGATGGAGTAAATACTCGTGCACATATAAAAAAGGAACACAACTCTCTTAAAAGGCTCTTTTTTTTTTTTTTTTTTATGGTATGTTTCAGCTCTCTGTCTATACATTTGTAAAAAACTGAACTACCAAGGGAAGGAAAGAATTACTGTCAGCACTTCTCTTTCTACAGTATAGTCAAATGGGCAGAAACAATAGGAATAGTAGTTCAAAATTCCTTTTATTAATGCCAAAGGGAAGGGAAGTTCCCTACCTTTCCTTCGCACCAATGAGACATCGCTGGATTGTCTATGGAGAATGGCTCAACCAGTAAGCTGAAAGAATTCTATTGCTGGCTCATAAAATAATGAAATAAATATACAAAACAGAAAAGCCTTAAAGTCACTGCTCTGCTATCTCCCCACCTACTGAGTGACCCAGAACCGTGGGTAACTGTGCTGGATGATAAGCCCCATGTGAAATACTTCAGGTGAGCAGAAACGAGAATATAACCCTTCCTCTTTCAGAACTGGAGTATTTTTACAGGATTCCATGTCCAGAGGTTGGTGGCTTTATTGTGGGTTTTCTCTGACAGTTTAATTTAAGAAAAACAAAACAAAACAAACAAAACAATTGTCCCTGCTTTTACTATAAAAAAGTTTATTATGGTTCTTTTAGAAGGATTAAAATACTTTGCTCAAGATTTTATTTTTTTTTTTAAGAGACATGAAACAAGCTTGAAATTTCAGGGGGTTTTGGTGGGTTTTTTTGGTTGTTGGTTTTTTCCCTTCCAGTCTGTAAACTTAAAAGAAAATAAAAAGAGTAAATTTTTAATATAATGGTGTTAGTATAACACCTCTATTTTAACTCATCCTCTGACAAAGGCAGGTTTGTACCTGAAGACATTTTAGATAAGTTTTCAAATGAAAGATAAATCCACACTGTACAATCTAAAGTATTCTCTGTGTAGAATAATGTATACAGTGCAATCCTGAAATAAAATATATATGTTCAGTGTTCTGTTCTTGCCCATATCTCAGCCCTCTCACCAATGCCTGGCTTCCAGGAAGCTCTGTTACCGTAAAGATGCTTCTCTCCTACTGCAGTTTCTTTTTTTTGCTTCTCTTGGCATGTTGGTGTTTGCCAAGCAGTAAGGATGGCTTAATTGGGAAGAAGGTACATATGAGGCAAGAACCTTCCTGCTGGCATTGCCTGAAGTGATAAACAGCTCGTGTGGTACATGAAGTGCTTCTAACAAGCAGCTGCATTGTTTCCTCTTTACCCAGCTCTGACTGTATGGCTGAAACATGACAGCACTGGCAAACGCAACAACCTCTCTGAGAGCAGACGTGGCAGACTCGTCTGTCAGCTCTTGCCGTGACACCTGTGGCAAGAGGTATTCTCCATCCTCAGAACGAATTGATGGCTTTTCCAGTTGGCACCTTTGTTTTACACTGGGGCCATGGTGTGTGAGTGTACAATTGGTGCCTGATGCTGTTATGGCACAGCACAAACCAGGGAGCCACTGGCAGCATGTGCAGGAGTGTCTGTGCTGCCTGTAGAGATACTTCAGGTAACTGCAGCTAAACCAATACATCTCTGTGGCTCTATGCTGTGTAATGAAGGAAAACTGAGATATGGAAGGGGTATAAAAACAAAGCATATAAAGGGGTATAGAAAAACCCCAACATTGTTCCATGCCTGGGATATTTCCATCTGGAACTTAGCCCCATAAAAATGTTACACAGATGAAGCTTTATACTGAATTCTGAGCTAATTTGGAAACCCTTTGAAAAATCTTTATAAATTGCACAATATACATTGCTTAGGTAATGTGCATATATCATGAGATTGTTATGAGGCTATGATATCTAAAGTATTTGTCCTTTAAGCCAAGAAAAATCCATGAAAAAATCTAAGCAAGCTTGTTTAAAAACACATCCCACATCAAAGCAGTCATAACTTCTTTGTCTGTTTTGATCACAGTTAATGATCTATTCATTTATCTTAAGTATGTTCTTATAACAAAATGACCACAACTGCTAACTTTATTCACTGAACAGCATAGACTTTGAAGGAAAGTAAATATAATTGTGGGCTTTTTGAATGCTTTGGTTTTGTTTTTTCAAGTGAAGTGTAAATGAAGTCTTTGGGAATAGTTTTAAGAAAGTGTCAACATGCAGTGGGAAATACTAAGGATCTTGAAATACTCGTTTGAAGTGTTAGGTCTGGATGTGTAATTTGTCTTTAAATTTGTGCATGTAAATCAAAGCAAAGAGAAAATAAAAAGGATCAGAAACTCTAGGAAGTTACATGCAAAATACCTATTGAGGCAAACCCCAAATTGTCTAAGGAATCATTTCTTTTAAACATAAAATGCAGTCAAAATCTTTTGCAAAGACCTCAGAATGAAAAGAGCTAGCAAAGAGTGTGTAAAGCCAATTGATGATGAAGGCATAAAAAAAGGACTTAAAGGTTGAAACCACAGCAGAGAAATTATGTGAGGAGGGTTTTTTGTTTGGTTGGTTTGTTTTTTTTCATTGCTGTTCATCACTGAAAAGACTGGGGACTTCCTGCATAGAACTCCTGGGTTTAGCCTGTTAGGGAAACCGTTAAATTGTTTGGTAAAAAAAGTATGGAACATGTAGAGAAAATGAACAAATAGAGATTGTGATGATGATATTCACTATAGAGGTCTAATAACTCAAATGAAACTGCTTAACACAATTCATAGTTCAGCTATCTTCAACATAAAACTACTGTGGTATTGAAACCAGTAAGTGGCAGAAGTGGCACAGGTCTAGTTTTTTTAAGGTTTCAAAGGTGATCAAGGTGGCTAAAAACTAGTGATTCTGCTGTCTGTACAGAGCTAATTATTAAAAACTCTTCCAAAAAGTAAAATTGGTAAACATAGATTAATAGAATATCCTAGAGTTAATATGATTTAATAGAGAGAAACTTCCTGCCTCAGGGGCTGAAAAAATGGTTGGGAAAACAAAGAATGGGTACTTGTAGATATCCCTTTGTTCCTTGAATTCTGAGCCACAAACTACTGGAATCTGTAGAATATTCTGGAGAGTCATTAAGTGTGTATGTTCCCATTGCTTCCTATTCATCCTGTCCTGGACATGGTAGGAGGGCAAAGGTTGAACAATAGTCACATTTCATCAGACTTCTTATGATCATGTTCTTCATGGTGAAATCTGATGGTGGGAAAGGGTGGTGTGTTGAGCTGGACTTTTAAATTTAGTCAGAGCAGATCTCTGCTGCTGGTTAGTATCCTGGCTTCCTGTGTCTGTGCTGTAGTCCATACAAAAGATGAATATTCTCAAGAATGACAAAGAAGTTACAGATGTAGAGATGGTATACAGAGCAAATGTATGACATTTTGCTATTACATTAATCTGATTTTAATATGCCAAAGAAGTCTGATTTCTGAGATAGTAGCAAGAATTTATCCCTACTCTGTGGGCCTTAAGGATTTAGGTTGTACTTCAAAGTAAACTGACTGTGTATTAATAATAAATAATGGCCCGTCACCAATAAAACTGAGGATTTAGACAAACATTGCTATGGAAATGGATTGCAGAAACTGGCAAAGAGTTTGATACTGACTGTTAGAAATAATCTGCTATGCAAGGTGTGCTGTATGGGGAATCTGATCAGCAATGGCAGCTACACAGCTGCTGGTTTTACACAAATAGGTCTGCAAAGATATTTAGAATATACAGTAAACATTCACCATTACTTCCACAAGGTAAATTGTAGTTCCTGAAGTGCATTTGAATTAGTGTTATGTGAGTTATTTGGAAAGTTTTATTCAATATAGGTAAATGCCTCTAATCTTTCAAATCTTCTCTAGTGAATTCCAAGCAAATTTCCCAAAAGATTACTTGTTTGTCCAGGGCTCAGGGAAAGGGAATATTCTGATTACAATGTTTCTGTGCATTCTGGCTCCAGCCAGACTTTTTTCCAGCTGTCTTTACACTCTGTCTGTCTGTAAGTCCTTTGTATTGCCTGTTTTCTTACACTTCATATTTCAAACTGATTTAATTGGCTAGATCGTCTGGAGTGACATTGAACAGACACTGGTTTTGTTATTCTTCGTATTTGAGAAGGGATATTTATACCAACATAAACCTTTCATCAAGGCAGAATCCACAGTCTTGTAATTATGACTAGTTTCGAAATTCTATGAAATCCTGCTGGTAACGCACCCTCTTTGATTATTAATCCTTGCTACAAGAAGCTAAAGGACATATTTATCAGATTTTTAATGTACTTCTTATTTGTCACTTTGCACTTCCCCCCCCCCCATTTATTTTTTAATTGAAATATGTTACAGTGAGCTGGTGAGCAAGGTTTTAAATAAATAACAGGAAATAAATCCTGTTGAACTTGCCAGGTATATCTTTCTGAAAAGTATTATTGAGATGTTTTCTTCTCACTAATTATTCTTTAATTCTTTAATTCTTCAGCACTTGATTTAATTTTTTATTAATATTCTTGTGTCAGCCATTTAATATTTCACCCAGATCAATATCAGGCTGTCAAGCTGCTACCACACAGATCCTCTCATTTACCTTTTAATACATATGCAAAACTTTAGCTGTCTTCCACTTGAAACTTGGTCACTGTGTAAGGTTCTGTTGAACCTTGGTGTTTCTGCTCCAACCTGTCTCCGGAAGCAGGCTGTATGGAAGCAAGGAATCTGGAAGCAATTTCCCAACACCTGAGTTGCAGTTGTATATCCATCCTCAGGTATGACATCACTTCTCTTTCCAACCTGCAAAAAAAAAAAAAACAACAACAAAAACCCACTGGAAACGAATCTATCATTTGCTTGAAATGCATCTATTATTTCTATCTAGAGCGTCACTTCAAGTATGCTGATTAATTTTATTTCTAACTCCTTAAATAAACACAAGACTCTGTGGCCCCCCATCGTATTTACTAACACTGATAGTAATTTATTTCTAAAGTGTCCTTTGCTTCCTTTGCTGATTTCACTCCTCCACCTCCCTGATTTTTAACTTCATTCATATGCACTGCATTCAGCCATCACATATGTATACCTGATTTTATGAGTGCTTTTTTTCTCCATGAGAAACACACTGATTTTTCTGAAATTCATGAAATTTTATTCAGTCATAGGATTTTGATTTCTAGAGCATCTGGCCAAGTAATGCGTAATAACTTCCAATTATTATTCAGTTTTATTAATGTTTTATCAAATTGCTTTTATCAAACAGTTTGAATGTCTTTCAATTTCAAAATAAAGAATGTGGCATTTGCAAAACATAAATGCATAGCTTTCTAAAAAGTGAAAGAACCTAGCTACAAAAATGCTAATTTAATTTTCATTATTTCTCATCATTAAATAGAAAATGTAATGATGGTGGATGCTTCTCATAAATTCTGCACAATTTAGGCCTTCTGGGTTTAAGTTCATGCAAAAATTCCAAATTGTAGGTAAAGTGGCAGAATCATCCAAAGAAGAAAATCTTTTGGTTGAAAGAGCTCCTATTTGGCTTCCAAACATTTGAGGAAGAATATCTATAAAATTCTGGCTCCCAGCTGGAAATGGTTAAGTATACAAATTTGCCCAGTAAACAAGACGTACAAATATGCTGTGTCCCTGGTCCCCTACTCCTTACCGCGGCTGCAGGGAAACAGCTCCTGAGAAGCTTTGTGGGATTGAATTTGGAATAAAATGGAAGTTGTTGACCTGGTATTTTGTCACGATCTGCTCCTCTACTGCACGTACGTGTTGGCTCATGAGTGAAAGATGTCAGCATACGGTATGTGGATGTAATCTTGCTCAGAAGTTTCAATACTATATTCCTGGGAAGTAATTGTGTCTCCAGTATCATCAGTTTAGGAGGCTGAGGCAAAGTAAAAGTTCCCAAGTTCAAGACAGTACTTGTCTCAGCTGGTATGCACAGCAATTGCAGCAGAAAACTGCATGGCACAGCACTTTCTTCAGAATTAAAAATGTGCCTATATTCCAAAAGAACCTGCAAGGCAATATGTAACAGCATCATACACAATGTAATGAATTAGTCATGTGAAACTATTAATCATACTCCTTTCACCACTTGCTCCTCTATTAATCCATTCCTGTCAGAAATTTAACATCACAAATTCTTCAGACGTCTCATACACCTACCACTGTTTAAATAAATGTTCAGCTTCCTCAAGTCACATTTCCCTTCAAAATACCTGTTTTTCCCAAGGAATGAGATGGTACAATTCCCATAGGAAGTTAGTTGTTATAAATACTGTGAGAGTCAGTCCTGAAATTAAAAACCTAGAATTATTTCATGCTTAGCAATGCATGACTACAATAGTTAAGCTTTGTAAAAATTTTGCTCACTGCAAAATTAAAAAAAAGGGAAGAAATCAAAGTTTCTTTATTTCATGGATGAGTGGGTGTAGCACAAAACTGTGGCATCTTCAGTACTTTGCAAGAATCTGAATATGAGTCAGCAGTAGGAAATAGATATCTGAGTAAGAATAACACCAAGTGATATCTAAAATACTTTGCTGACCTTTGAAGAAATTGAATATAAACCTGGAGGAGGTTGCTGGTGATATACTTTATCTGTTTTAAGATTTGATGAGAAGCTATTTTAGGAAAACATTTACGTCTCAAGAGGATGGTATTGGAACATCAAGACAGCAGAAATGATTCTCCAGAGTCTGATTCGGCTGGAAGGTGATTTGAGTTTTGGTGGTGTGACTGATGTTTACAAGGTTATGTTGTTTTGGCAGTGCTTAGTATGGGAAAATGGAAGCACTATTAGAAATTGAATATGGTAATAGAGTTACAAGATCATAGGACAGGGTCATATGAGATCATTCAAGTCGGAAGGGACCTCAGGAGATCTCTAATCCAACCTGTTGCTTAAAGCAGGGTCAGCTAGTGGTAGGATGCTTTGCCTTGGAATGTGGTCAAAAATTCACACAATACCCTATTTTGCAAGCTATCAGTGTTGGGCTGAGAGGGGGCTTGTGCTGCTTTTAGTGTTGAATTATGCTAAAACTAGCCTGGCTTATCAGCCTCAAATTAATATCTTGACAGTGATGTAAAGATTTGGCAGATAAGCTGCAAAGGTGATGTGGAGACATATGACTGGCAGTCAATTCTATACAAGTCCAGTCCACTTCCATAAGGTAGGTTCCTCTAACATATTCCTTCTAGGAGTATGTCTATGAAGTTTCCTCCCTTGAAGTGGGGATGCCCCTTCAAGGGTACTCCTCGAGGCTGAGTGAAAGAGATGTGCCTATGAGTGTTGGTGTGGTGAGTTAGATTAATCTCTGCTTAATAATTAGGGCTTTTTTCTAGATTTAATGTAATTGCTTTGATATAGTGCACTATACTATATTATACACTACTACTAATTTCAGCTTTTACACTGTGTGGTAAAAAACTGATTAAGATCTTTTGTCTAATCATTTTTCATGATAAATAATTCATTTTATATAAATAGATCTGATTTTCCATTTTTAATCCTGCGGGACAAAGTTACTTAAACCATTGATGAAGTCTGAGGCTAAGATTGGACTCCTCTCTCTAAGAAGCAACTTAGAAAGGAAGAGGGCCCTTTCTGCACCTCGTGGCTCAGTGGCAGGACTTCCCTAATAAACTTTGTCTGAAGCTCCCACTCTGCCTGTGACACAGCTGTGTGGTCAGACCACCCTGGTCAGTGACATCCAGCTGGGACTGAACATCTCTGAGGACAGAGGCTGCCCAGCCTGAGCAGCCAGCTCCTCTGCCTCACTGTCCACAGGGTATATTTGTTTCCTTTAAATCTCCCAGTTTCAATTAATCACTGTGATCTTTCTCTAAATCCAGCCTGCAGGGCTCTCCACTGAATTCCCAGATCATTAATGTCCTTCCTCTTCCAGAGGGCCCAAGATGGGGCGCAGGATCTAGAACGAAGTGCAAGTGCTGAGTGAAGGGGGTTAGTGTCCTCCACTACTGTCCTGGCTGTGCCCCTGTGAACAGCTCTCTGGGTGTATCTGCCCATCCCTGCAGCCAGGGCACACTTCTGGCTCCTCCTCACCTGTCTGCCAAGGTCCCCACATCCCTTCCCACACAGATACCTTTAACTGGACATGCCCAGCTTATGTCCTTGCACTGGTGCTTCCTGCCCACTTGGCTTTATCCTTGTTAAATTTCATGGGTTTCCTGGTTAGCCCGCTGCTCTGGCCTGTGCGGGTCTCTGGATGAGAGTTGTGCCCTCAAGTGTATTGACTGACTTCAACAACTTGTCATCTGTAAACTTGACCAACATATACTCTGTAACCTTCTCCAGGTCATCAATAAAGTTGTTAAACAGGATGGACCCTGTGGAGTAAGTGATATTGTTACTGTTGTATGATTCATTTATTACTACCCTCTGAAATCAGTAATTCGGACAGGTTTTTACCCATCTGCTTTTTCACTGTTGTAGACTATAATGTCTTAATTTGTTTCCGAGAATATTGTGAGGGACTGCTCATGTGAGAGTAGCTCAGTTGCTCAGAGCATGGTGCTAATAACACCAAGATTTTGGATTCAATCCCCATATGAGGGATTCACTTAAGAGTTGGACTTGCTGATCTTTATGGATTCCTTCCAACTCAGAATATTCTGTGATCTGTGACTTCTGTGATCTGCAACTGACAGATGTTGTTCTCCTCCTGTTCACAAATACACTCATTTTATCACTTTTTGTATCTCTTGAATTAAGGGGTAGAAGTGAAAACTTAGGCCTTCCTATTCGGCAGTAATTTCTGGAAAAAAATACAAAAAATATCAGAGCAATAGTTGCAACCCTCTGCAAATATTGATGAAGAGAGCAAGCAGAACTGATGTATGGAACACAAAGCAGGAATGTATTAAATACCGAAAAAAATCCCCAAAAAAACACCATTGGTGCTATGCTTCTGTCCTCCTTGGAGAAATAAGAAAGGCAAAAAAGGAGCCTATGAAATATAAAATGTAGTTTACAGTTAGTTTATTACAATGAATGTTTTAACTAAAGGGATTGGGATTAAATTTGTTGCAAAAACAAGCAGGCAAATGAGTCTGTGTTTCTTAAGATATAAATTACTGTCAATGTATTTAACTCAACTAGTGGTACCTATAGCAGTTAATTTTTCTGACCTTCCTTTTTAGCTGATAAGCACAAGGCAGCATTAAAAATTCCTGTCCTGCATAAGGCACTTGATTTATTATGAAATTATGACTCAGATACAATAGGCTATATTGATCACTGATGTCTATAAAAGGAGATTATCTTAAGAATACTTGTCTACATCATCGTCAGGTGGGGGGATTTGTTTTGCTTTGAAACATCACTCGGTGGGGCACTCCAGTAAGTTCTGCAGCTGATATTATTGTTGTCCATCACAGGAAGATTTAAGTATATGTGACAGCTATAATTTTATCACAATTGTTCAATTTTTGGATTGACTTCCAATGCAACTTTAAAAGCTTTGGTTTCATACATTCTGGTGCCACCTATCTGACTATCAGTGAAAGCTTTTAGTGCCACGTGCTCTGAGGGAGAGCATGAGAGACAGGTGCCACAAACTGACAGACAACATGATGGCAGTAAAAATAGATTGCCATGCTCAGGCAAACTCAGCAGTGACAAAATACTGCAAACATTGGAAAATACAGGGTTTTAATGTCCTCTCATTCAACATTTGTCTAAGTCATGCCTTTAAAATATGGCCGTTTGGTACAGAAACATCCCATGGTCTGATTTTTAGAAGTAGAAAAAATCAACTGCCACAGTCAGTGCTAGGAGCTGTAGTTTTGTAGGAACACTAACCGATAGTGTGACATCATGCTAATGAGACCTAATCGTGCCTCCTCACACCCCTTGCCATCAACAGTTGATTTCTACAAAGAATCATAACTTGTTACAGCATTGTCTTATTGGTTCAATGTGTAAATTATAATGGTCTGAAAAGCCTCAAAGAAACAGTGTAGCTGATCATTGTTTGCTTAATTCACTAAGTAAATTAGAAGTTGAATTGAGTTCATAGTGCATAGCTGATTTATCTAAATAGCTAACTGAGCACTGGAAGTAGTATGACAAATGAGTGGAATGTTCCACAGTAATTATGGCAGGCTCATTCACCTCCAAAATTCTTTCTTCATTTTTACTGCTTATTCCCTAGATTCTTTATTTTTCTCCTTATAAATATCCCTATACTTAAAGCATATGTTTCAATTTTTCTTACCACCACAAAGTTATAATCTGTGCAGTGGTTAAGCTGAAGGTAGGGGAACACTGTACATATCCATTACTGTGAAAAAATTCATATATATGGGTAACCTGTTATTTTATTTCAAAATTGTCTGTTCTATGAAATCATTCAGCACAAAACAATTTAAAATAATAGGTTTGGGATACTAAGTAAGTTTGCACATGATACAAAATTGGGAGGAGCTGTTGACTCCCTCCAAGGCAGGGAGGTCTTGCAGAAAGACTTCAACATATTAGAGACATGGGCAATCATCAACCATATGAACTTTAACAAGGACAAGTGCCAGATTCTGCACCCTAGATGGGGCAACCCTGGATGTACAGACAGACTGGGGAATGAGATGCTGGAGAGCAGTGCCATGGAAAGCGACTTGGGGGTCCTGGTTGATAGAAAGTTGAATGTGAGCCAGCAGCGCCCTGGAAGCCAGAAGGGCCAACCCTGTCCTGGGGGGCATCAGGCACAGCATCGCCAGCCGGGCAAGGGAGGGGATTGTCCTGCTCTGCTCTGCACTGGGGCAACCTCACCTCGAGTGCTGGGAGCAGTTTTGGGTGCCACAATATAAGAAAGACAATAAGCTGAGAGCATCCAAAGGAGGGCAAGAAAGGTGAAGGGCCTTGAGGGGAAGCTGTATGAGGAGCAGCTGATGTCACTTGGTCTGTTCAGCCTGGAGAAGAGGAGACTGAGGGGAGACATCAGTGCAGTCTACAATTCCTCTCAACAGTGAGAGGAAGAGGAGGTGCTGACACCGATCTCTTCTCTGTGGTGACCAGTGACAGGACTGAGGGAATGGCCTGAATTTGTGTCAAGGGAGGTTTAGGTTGAGATTACAAAAAAGATTTTTTGTCTAGGGGGTGGTTGAGCACTGGAACAGATTGCCCAAGGAAATGGTCCCAGCACCAGGCCTGACAGAGTTCAAGACGCATTTGGACAATATTCTTGGGCCCATGGTGTGACTCTTGCTGTGTCCTGTGCCAGGCCAGGAGTTGGACTTGGATGATCTTTGCAGGTCTCTTCCAACCAGAATATTCTGTGGTTCTTTGATTCTTTGTGCTTTATGGTTTGTCTTTCTTTTAATTTTTATTCAAGTATACAAGTAACTCTACAGTTACTTAATACCAAAAAGCAACGTTTTCCATCTAAGAGCAATTAATTTTAAAGTCAGAAGTTTCTGCTTCTGCAGTGAGCTAGTCCCAAGAATTAGATTTCGACTATTTATTTTTATTGCATATTTACCTGCGTTTTCACAATAGCTAGAATAACTCATTATCTTGTAGTCTTTGGACTGTACCTTAAAAACATTTTATGAGCCATCCTCAGATATTGAAACCACTCTGCCTTTTAAGTGGCAGGATCTTTTATTTCACAAAAGCATCTAGAAATATAACAAAATCCATTCCAGAAGCAACATGAGTTTAAGTACACCACAGTTTCATGTTTTGTTTTGGAATTAGATGTTTGTAGTAACAACATTTCAAAAGCTTTATGGTGAAACTTAAGAGCTCTGACCTTATCTTAAGTCCTCCAGTTCCTTTAATGAGATTAGCATACACCTATATTGCTCTCCTAACCTTACTGCTAAAGTCTATATCTATAAAATAGAACACTTTAAAGACAATATAATTGGATGATTACAAATTTTAAAAAAGGTTTTTCTATACAGAATATGTGACCTCACCTGCTGTATAATTATAAGTGATTGACAAACTAATTTGCAAAGTGTTGAGTAGTTTATCTTTGGATTTTGTCCCTGGTTAATCCAAGTAAGTACAGGACATATCCAGGTGGAACATCTTGTTTAGCACCAAAAATTGTCAGCGTGTTGACAATTTGAAACAACAGTTGATAAAGTGTTGTTGTTGTGGATTTTTTTTGTCTTCATTAGCCAATCTGTCTGAAAGGTCTTTATTGAAGTAATTTTAACTTCTTTTTTCTTGCATAATATTTTCTTTTTGATTAAACTTTTACATATTTCTTCTTTGTATGTATTGTCTTAGAAAATGTAGAGGAGATGTGATTTATAAGCCAATTTGTTTGGCTTTGAGTCACATATTTTAAAATTAAGTTTTTAGAATCTTTATGGCAATGATTGGGGCTTTTTATATTTTTCTGAGAGTTCCATTCTTTTCCAGTCTCTGGAAGATTTTTTTCAAAATGTGATATTGTGTTGCAGTTAAAGATATATTTTATTCCCCTCTCAATCTTGAACTGTAACTTTGTTGTTTTTGTAATCATCTTTGCTAAGACTTTCAATTGAATACATTAATTTTATACTAATTTGACTCAAATATAGTAGATGTTATATTTTCTCTTTGGAAAAAAATGAAATAAAGGGTGAAACAAAACTAAGGTGATAAAAAATTGAGAGCTGGATGACTATGGTGAAAGGGGAAAGGTAGAGCTGAGGGAAGATATAGAAAAATAATAATAATGTGGAAAATTTAATAAAGAAGTTGCTGGGTTCTCAGTTTACTAATAAGGAAAAAAAAAATCAAAATCATATCTAAAAGAAGTTTATTTTTCCAAAGGAAAAATATTATGTAAAAAAACACTCAAAGTAACCTGATGGTTGAGAATCTGCTGATCCCAAACCAAATGCCTTCTACAATAGAATAGCTATTGTTTCATATACAAATTAACTTGTCTGAAAGTCTTTCAATCCTAAAGGCCAGATCATAATGTTCTAAAAAGTGTTCTCCCATCTGGATGATGCCATTTGAGCTGTTTCAAGTAGCACAGTGTGAATTTCTGTCAAAAGGGTTGTGATACATTTTACAATTTTAAGCAATGCCAGTATATTGTGATATCAAATGCAATCGTAGCCTGAAAGATGTCTGAATAATAGACTAGAAATGCATGGTAGCATTTTATGGCAAAGATTCTCTACAACACACCCTTGGCTGACAGCCCAAGAGACCTGTGGTAAGGTTTGCTGTTCCCTCTGCCCCACACAAGCTCACCCATGGACTGGGAAGTGCAGTTCTTTTCTTTCCCTTTTGTCCATCATCATCAGTCAGCAATTTTCTTCTTTCCTGCTCAAGGAGACTTCACCTTATACCTCTAGCTCTAGTGATATGACTTTTTTTTTAATGTATAGTGAGAAGAAAGAAAGAAAGAAACAAAGACTACAACTGAAAAGGAGCTCAGCCCTAGGGTTTTAAAGTCAAACTTGGTACAGAGCTAAGAATGCCGGCACGCCTTCCTTTAGATGGACCACAGTCACACTGACCAGACCTATCACCTTCTGTTTGCTTTGCTGTCAAAGCATCCTATGTGCTACCTTGTATTAGTGCAGTTTTTATGGGAAAGAATATGCTTTATTAAAACTGTAAATATAGTAACTAACAATGGTGATATCATAACCTTGTTGAAATTACTTGATTTACTTTTAACATTTGAGTACTTGGATCAGGAAGAAAGGACTATGTGGGACATGAAATCAACAGTCACATTCAAGTAAGAAAAGGTCAAAACTAATAGTGATGCAAATGACATTTGGCTTTAAGTTCATAGGCAAATTCAAGTTATCTGAAAAAAAATCCAGCAACATCCTGTATTCTAAGCCAGTCTTGATATAAGATGCTCTTTGCATTTTATTTCTTTCTCTGTGAAATTACTTTCTTCAAGCCTGTGTGTCTAAAGAATTATAGCACATTATTTTGCATGTAATCTTACAGTTGAAGTCTGTAGCCTTTGTGTTTTACAAACTATTTTCCTATAAAAAACCTCTTATTTAAGATTTGTTCCCTAGGTCCAAGGTTATATACAGATTACTACAATACAGATGCCTACCAAGGTCTGCAAATTAAAACTCCAAAGCCTATTTTAAAGCTCTCTGATCTTGTTTAATCAGCAGCATAAGAATAGACAATTCCCTTGTGTGCTCCAGTTAACTGAATGTTATTGCTTAGATAAACAGTACACCTATTCTGATTAGGTTCATGTTTATTCATTGCGTCAAAGAAATAAGGGATAGAAACACCTCTGAGGTCATCTTGTCCAATACCTTGTAGGTGTAGGATTGTTCCCAATGGGATAGAAGTTTTTTTACACTCCAGCTTTAACCAATTCAAATAGTGTGGTTTCTGTCTCTTCCAGTGAGAATTATTAAGCAATTTAACTGCCTTAACAGACTTAAACACTTTTAATAGTCTTTTTAAAAAATTGATGATACTCAGTTTGCATTTGATTTTGAGTTTCTGGCTGTTACATAGAATAGGGTCCAAGCAAAGATCCATCTTCCATACACAGTGTTTTCAAGTAATGCTAGACCTTTATGAAAATCTTATTTCTTAGCTGATGAAAAAAAGACTTTATAAAGCTATCTCCTAGTGGTTTTGATGCGTTAGGTTTTTTCTCTGTTAAACATTGTTATAATTCTGAAATTTCTGTTTCAATAAAGTTTCTTCTTCAGCTATCTTTTTGAAAACTTTAATGGTAGCCATGGGGTTTTCTTAGGGGGTGTGGGCCATTTTTTTTTTTCCCATGGGGGTGGGTAGAGGTGGAGCTGTCTTGTTTGCTTTATGTTTAAAATATTTACAGCATTCTTCTTTTTGCTTCTTATCAAGCTTGTTATAAGAAGCATTTTTGAAACATCTCAAAACTTGTCCCTGGTTGACTCTGCTTTGCTTTCATTGCTACAAAATTTAAAAGAGAGGAAAGTATTCCACAAATACGGCAAACAAGTTTATGTACATTTGAATAGGTTCCATTTGAAACATATGTTTGCAAAATATACTCAAATTAATTTTGACTTTATAGCTGAAAGTTAATGTATCAGTATTTACAGATGGGTACTGGCTTTGTCAGGGGGAAGGAAGGTCCCTCAAGTAGGGACTGCTTAAAAATCCCTTGCATCAGCAGTTTTCTGAGGCCTTATTCTGTAGCACTCCAGGTGCTATTCTTTTCTTAGAAACTGTGTGCCTTCCTCTAGGCACAGCGGTCTTTGCCCTAACAGTCTTCTACATCAATTATATATCAACCTCTCCATGACCTTGTGAAGCAATCAGGAATGCTACAGAAACCTAAAGCCTCACATAAACTCACAGCAGGGGCAGAAAAACTCAGACAGTATGCCATACTTTTTGGGTTGTCCATACCCACAGATCTTAATCCGGGGTGTAAACCTGGAATTCCCTTCTACTACCTCATGATCCCGAGTCCTCAGCTAGTACTGAGAAGCCATCATTTAGTAAAAGAGAGAATAGTTTGGGCCTCTGTCATCTTAATGGGTAGGGCTTTGAGATTAGAACAGCAGAGAGTGCTTTAATACATAACACCTGTGCCACTGTATGGCTGCTGCATGCACAGTCATATTAGTATACGAATGTCTTCTCAAAAATCAACTTGATAAACATCTGTCAAAACAAATTCAACCTTTTGCTACTTCTACATATACCATGAGTTTTGAAAACATCTCTCCTCCCTTCTTACTTACTGAGGTGGATCTGTATGTTAAATCTCCACCTGTGTGATTCAATAAATACATTTATGAGGGGTGAAATTTTGGTATAAAATCTTATCAGCTCCATGTCTTTTACTGAGGTGACTTAGCTTGAGTGTATATTTAGCACTATAAATAAATTAAGTGCATAGATATAAATGGGAAATGAAAAAGAAAAATCAAACTGTTTGCCATTAGAAGAACAGCATAATCCCTTGCTCCTAAAAATCAATTTTTATGGGGTTTTCATTTTGATACAATAAGGTCAGTTAGACATAATAATCTTTAGCTTCCAACTCACTAGTATCTGTTGCAGTGAAATAAAACCTGCAAACCCTCCTTTTATGCAGAAGGTGAAACTGAATTACCATAATGGTGCCTTGAGGTCTAAATGCTCTGAACCAAGCACAGAGAACTGCATTGGTGGATCAATGGATGAGATTTCTTGGGAGTCTCTCTGTTCTACAGTGGCAATTTTTGTATTTGTGGATGGCCGTGGGGGAGCTCGCCGCTCTATAGGGTGCAGCCACAGTTTTGGCAGTGTCCTGAACCAGAGCTTGCGCAGCATGAATGCAATTCAAGAATGTTTGCCAGGGTGTAGGTGGAATAAAGGTGAGAAGAGGAAGGTCCTGTCTGAACAGTCATCAGTGTTATTACCTGAATATTTGCCTAACCAAGAGGTGGTGGTTACTTAGAAGCTATGAACTGCTCTTAAATAGGTCTCCACAGCCAGCCTTCTTAGCCCTTATCTCTATCTCCTTGTTTTAGGATAATCCAAATGTGGTCCCACATTATATATCAAGGACAGACAGTTAAAAAATGCACTCATTCCTCCTGACTGTTCAGAGTACCTGTGCTTCCTGGTAGTCAGAGAGACAGAAAGACATCATCATAGAATTGTTTCTATCAAAGCTTTGGTCCTGGCCCTTTATTACTGGAACATGGTGATGCATGATGGCCCAGAAGTTCTTGACCTTGACTACCAATGCTGAGTACCATCTGGACACAAGTCTCAAGCAGTAAAATATGGTTGGATGCTTTTAAAAAGCAACTGCACTTAGGTTTATCATCACCTGAGTTGTGATACAATACAGGAAAGAAAAATGCTGCAGTCCATTATCAAAATATGATTAAAAATAACTGAGGATGAAGACTAAAGGCTGAATCTGTAGCTGCACCTGGGGTTGCATCAGTCTTTTTTAGTTCCTTAGTGGCAGGCATTTTGAAAGAATCTAGAAAATAGAATCCATTTGTTTTGCTTTCAACACTTATTGCTATTCTTAGTTTTCTTACATTGGTTACATCAATTGTGGTCTATGTACTTTAATAATGTGTGATCAAATAGAATAGGATTGTGTACATCCATATTGAATTTTGGAGAAAAGACTTTTTGCCTAATTCATCCTGCAAAGAAACCAAGTGGAATAAAATGCAATAAAATGTCAGACAACAAGCTGGAGAAACAATGGTTACTTCTGCTCAGACTCGGTAGTTTTTATTCATCTGAGAAAATAGGTCTGTAGGGTGTCTAGTATGCGGAGATTGTTCAATATGGACAAAGACTGCAAAACTAACGTTAACACAAAGAAAGAAAACTTAATTAGTCAAATTGAATCCAGAGATTTACTTTCAGAAAGAAAAACTAATAATGGAATGCATTTAAAAAGGCAAATACAGTTGTGAACAGAAAACAGATTATATACAGTTATAAATAACCAATGGACGGAGGAAATGGGACACTCGGCAGTATATTTTCCTAGAAGATAAGGCAAATTAAGTTGCAATAAATTCCCCCCAAATGTACAGGTTGGTAAGAGAAAAAAATTTCCTTTTAATAGAGTTGAATGGTATCACATTAGAAAAATGAGGACGCAACAAATTCATTTGGTCCTGTGTGCCATGAGACAATGGATTAGATACAACAGTGTGAATGTAGAAAATAAGGAACCTACCTAACTAGAGTGGAACTTACTGCCTTCAGTTTCCAAGGGAAAAATAAAAGCTTCGTGCTGTTTCTGCCAGCATTTGAGCATTTGGATACAGTGCAGAAGCACTTCCAGTAACAGTAAATTGGCAATGCAAATGAGAAAAAAATGAATAGGCTGCTGTACTATCAAAATTTCCTTTTTATTTTTAAAAATGTCAGGCATCACAAGCTTATGTACATCGGCTGATAATGAACTGAAAAGTAGTAGATGAGTTACAAGAGTAAGGAAAAAGATCAAAAAGCCTAGCCTTGGACTGACAGTGAAATAAGTGGTTGTTTTAAGGTAGCTGTATGAGAGGCTATTAACACTTCTACTCCACTAAGTTTTGCTGTATTCATATGTAAAATAGAGCATGACCAGCAGACTAACATTAGAACAAACTAATCAAATTATTGCTAGGGAAAGCAGATCCTGGCACATTAAGTAATCTCCATTTTCACATGATACTTGCCACTTCAAGGATTTTCTTATTAGTATAAGGAAACAATTTATAAAATCCATTCCTATTCATGGTACTTCTAGATGTAGTACTTCAAGAATGGGGCAGTAATCTTCTATAGGTTACATTTTTCACTGCAGAAATGAAAAATACCATTAACATTATGTAACTGACCTTCTTAAGGTTTGTATTGCTGATCCCTTGCAAGGGTCAGCACTAATTCAACACCCATATAGTCAATCCAAAACCTTTTTATCTTCTTTACATTGGCAACACTTAGATTTAGTAAGGTACCTGCAATTTTTCTTCTGCTCATATCCCAGTAATCCCTGACGCTAAGATCATAGACCATTGAACTGACTTCCTGGAGCCCCAGTCCTCTTAGTAGACAGCACTAATGATCCTGCCCACCAGACAATATTGTTTTAAGATTCTTTGGCATATTGGGAGTGCAACATTTTTATTGTCCAGTTTACTGGTTAATCACTGAAACTCTGGTGCTATCCTGTCATTTTCTGCACCTAACCAGAAGTGGTAATTGTTCCTAAAAGCTGAAATCCAGCTGCGCTGCAGTCGTCCAAAATCGGTATTTTTGTGATCACCTTTCCAAATTACATTACATAGTTCTCTTGAACTATGCAGAGACTCTAACCAGCAAATCTATCCAATGATAATAGAAGTCTGACTCATTTTACTGAATTTAAATCCAAATGCTGATCAACTTCTAAATTTGGCCTCTTATATCAATTTCAAAACTGGTATTTTATTTCAGTTGCATTAACTTTTAAGTGGAGGAGCACTGAAAATATCAAAGAAGCTGTTCTTCCTTTACACCAGTAGGAGGGAAGAGAGCACTACCATCTAGTCTTGCTTTTTAGAGTATGCCATTTGCTTTTTTAAAACGATGTACTTAGCCTGTATTTCTAACTATAATGTTTTATCCTTTACTACGCAATTTGAAGCTTTAACATTGAAAATATGCTTTAAACATAAAGATACCTTTAGCAAAGCTCAGTATGACTTTCTCCTGGCATGAAGTAAGTTAATTTTTCATCACTTGGGAGTATATCTTCTTGCATTAGAAAAGCAGAGAATGCATTGATGTTTAAGGGTATTCTTGAAGAGCTAGAATAGAGTATTTTGAAGTGGCTTTATTGTACTGAAATGCCTGTGGTTTAGATGATTTCCAAGGAATTTCAAAGCAAACAAGTAAGAAAACTCTAGTCCTGAAACATTTCATTTTAATCCAAGCTTCTTTGGATTCTTCAATTTCTATAGGCATTAAGTAATACTAATCTAAATGGTTTACAGCAGATGACTGAAATGGGCTTTATTTACCACAGAACACAGGAGAATAATCCTGTGAGGTGGGATGGTGCAAGAGTCCCAATCTGCATGTGACGTTTTTCATTTATTTGAGCTCTAGGATGCTCCTACCTGTGCTTAGCTTGCTCCCTCCTTGGGTTGCTCCTTCCAGTCCTTTTTGTTGTACTATGGATGGAGAAAGAGATGCAGACCCTACTTAGAGAGTTATCCTGTCCTCCTGGACAGTTTAGAGATGTGCTTACAAAGGGAGGGCCATCATGGGAGGTGCAGCCAGCACCAGCAGCTCCTGCAGCCAGCACCTGCCTGGGGCCTGTGCGCTCTGCTTATCCTAGCTGGGCACCATGGTGGAATCAAGGCTGGGGATGCCAGGGGGTTGGTGAGCAAGAGGGAGCTGGGAGAGGCCCTGGCAAGAGTCTCCCCTATGCTCAGGAGCCACCACAGTGTCCTGGACGCCTCTGCCTTGATCTCTCTGCCCACCTCAGTACCTATCTCCAGCCCTGTCCCCATTTCTTCACCAGGAAGGCAGGAAGGGAGGACACAGCCCCACCAGCCTGCAGGTATCTGCTGGCCTCATCAGGTGTACGAATATGTAGAACAGTCCTACAAGAACTTGAAGAGGTGCCTTATATATAAGACTGGTTTACAGAACATATGTCTTTCTTCTATGCATAAAGTAGAAAATAACCAAATATCTTCAATAATGGAAAATTATTTTCCTGAAAGTGCTTTGACTAAAGTTACTACTGCTATTTTCTTTATAGCTTTTAATTTGTTTGTTGTTTGATCTGTGGACCTGACTTTAAATGCCTTTATCATTTAGTCCATAATTTCTTCAGTTTAAATGACATGTTATGCATCTCAATATAAGTTGTAATGCAGTCATTCAGTCTGTCTCCTTTTTTAGTTAATTAATCAGCTCAGAGTGACCTTTCAAAGGTATCCCGGAATCCCAAAAATCCAGCAATTCCCTGAGAGGAAAAAATAGCTTCTATATCCTGGTGATATGATCTCCTTATAGCAGTTATACAGGCCACTGGGATTACTCACTTTCTTATAATTAAGCTCATGCTTAAATACTTTGTTAGTGCATGTGCAGAATACATCTTTCACATTTATCTTGCTTACTTTTTTGTGGTAATTAATGATTCCTAATTTTACTAATAAACTCTTTCTTTGACAGTTTTTCAGAAAAATAAATATTTTCTGTGGGGAATCTTTACATTTGGATTTGAATCTTTTTATTGACGTAAACAGCTTTTTCTAAGACATTTCTGTCAGGACGTGCAATAACTACTTGTTTAGGAATACTCAAGGATGAGAGATTAAGGAAAAATATAAGGGGAGCAAACACAGGTCTATGGTTCAGAATATGTAGTAATCCTGCTTTATGAAATAGAAAGCGAATCTGGTAAGAATATAAAATCTTCAGGCATCATTTTATTCCCAGTGCTCTTCAAACAGCATCCAAGGAATAGAAAACTGCTGTGCTGTTTCTCAAGATTGCTTTCTATTTAAATGTGCAATAGCTTGCTGAGTAACCCTGTCACTGTCAGAAGATTGCAGATGAGTGGAGTTGAGAGAAACAAAACCACTTAGCTAATGCTTTTTTGAGTAAAGATGTATTCAGCGGCAGCTGAGAGATGCGCAGGAACCTGACAGGATCCTGCAGCCCAAGCTGGTGAGGCTGACATGAGGATGTTACCAGAGCCACCACATCAGATTTAAATGGCTCCAGGGACCACAAACCACACAGAATGCAGCAAACAGTCCTAGTGAACAACGAGCTGTGCATGAGCCAGCAGTGCGTTCTGGGGGCCAAGAAGGGAAATGGCATCCTGGGATGCTTTAGGAAAAAGATTGCCAGCAGATCGAGGGAGGTGATCCTGCCCCTCTGCTCAGCCCTGGTGAGGCCACATCTGCAGTGCTGTGTCCAGTTCTGGGCTCCTCAGTACAAGAGAGACAGGGAGCTCCCAGAGTGGGTCCAGCAGAGGGTGACAAAAAGTTATTAAGGGACAGGAGCATCTCTCTCACAAAGAAAGGCTGAGGCAGCTGGGCTTGTCCAGCCATCAGAAAATGCAACTGAAAGGGGACCACATCAATGGATATAGGTACCTGAAGGGAGAATGTCAAGAGGATGGAGCCAGGCTCCTCTCATTTGTATCAAGCAATAGGACAAGGGTCAATGGGCAGAAACTGGTACACAGGAAGTTCCACCTGAATACGAGGACAAAGTTCTTTACTGTATGTAAAGAACATACAGTGCCAGTGCACTGGAGCAGATTGACCAGAGAGGGGGTGGAGTCTCCCTCACTGGAGTTACTTAAAAACCATCTGGAAACAATCCTGTGCCATGTGCTCTAGGATGACCCTGCTTGAGCTGAGAGGTTGGACCAGATGACACACTGTGGTCCCTTCCAACCTGAGCCATTCTGTGATTTTGTGTCACATTTGTGTACTGTTCTCCAAATTCAAACTTAACAGTGAGGCATAACAATTTATCTTACTTTGTCTCTCAGTTCCACAATATGTTTGAATTTCCATTAGGCTTTGGCAACCTGTTCTTAAACGTAGCACATACTTTGCTTAGTGATTATGATGATAAATTCTTTGTAGAGGGAATCTGCAGGATGAGACATAGTGTGAGACTGCTTATGAATCTCCTGGCAAACAGGCAGGGCTCTTCCCTTTTTCTCACAGAGCTGTCAAAGAAACAATTAATGTGTTAGTGTGATCTTACACTGTAAAGCATCTTATGCTGCTGGCAATAATTATGTGCCCCAGTTGAGTAATTTTTTTTTTCTAAAGAGAATGAGATACCAGATAAATTGCAGCCAGAGAAATCAATAGCTTTTTATGCAAGGTCTGAAAGGCCATTTTCTTATGTTTTCTCTCTTCTGTGGAGAACAGTCATCAGAGTAGCTGAAATATGTCTGCAATAAATGCATTCATTTCTGTAGTTTTGATATGGGCAACAGCCTTATGCTTTGCAAGAGAAACACCAGGTCTGCTTTTTCTGTTTCACAACATTTCTTTTACCTTGCATTAGGAAGTATAACCTCTCAGGAAACATGGCTGATATATGGAGATGCATGAAACTTGGGAGCCATTATAACATATTCAAGGACGGAATAATGATACTGATGCTAACTTTTCATGATGCCACTCCTGTGTTCCGCATGCTAACAAGACAGCATTAGAAAATGTTTGAAGCCAACCCTTGCTGTTGCTTCATACCTAGATGGAGAAAGGAAGCATGATTTTCCTCTGAAATGTACTGACTAGATCATGTAATAAGTTTCCCTGTGCTATTTAAACTATGTAAGTAGTTTTTAATAAGTAAATATTTCTCAATTTCTGAATTAAAACTAAAAATCAAATGCATGTGATATGACATTTGTTGGTAGACTTAACATAATGAGGAGTTTCAAAGATATGATGTTTGATGAGAAATTTGGATGAGCAGTTCTGCAGCCATTATCTCCAGTGAGCTCTGTCAGATGACTGAGAATGTGTTAGAGTAACTTAAGATATTGTGGTGCTTTTTCTTGAAAATATGACAATGGTAGTAATTGAGTCACAAAACCAGAGAAACCGTGATGACTGGAGATAGTTTGGGGTTTATCTTTTAGTTATTTAGCATTGCTAGAACTAGAATTTTACTGATGTGTTTGCTAATAACTAGGATTAATAATCTTTTTTATATTGCTCTGATATCAGAATACTGATACATTTATAGAAGAAACTGAATATCTAATAGACTGATATTACAAGACATGACAAAAAAGGCACCAGAGGTCTTTGGGTTAATCCCCTGGTGTTGCAAATTAATCATGCTCTGTGTCTAAATCCTCTCTAAATTAATTTTTATATGTATATCCTTCTACTTCTGTTCAGAGTTCCTCAGTTTTGAACATCAAGAGATTGCAAATTCCTTTTTCTAAATATAATTCCATTCCCAGAAATCTGTTTTATAAAGCCTACCACCATGCAGTTCTGGCCCTCTTCTACTTGAGTGTAATGAAACCTATGCAGTTTTACTAACTGCCTCTGTCAGTCATATTTCCCTATGGTAATTTTGGAACACACCGGTTAGTTTTGGACATGGTTTAAAAAGGATGTCGTTTTCGAAGTCTTATTTTCAAAGATTCCTACATATTTTCTGAGAAGGACAGCTGAGTACAGCAGAGATGCAAACCGATGACCTCTGCTGAGAGGAAAAACAAACAGAAATTAGTTCCCAATATACCTGGAGAGGCCCATCAGTGTGCGTATATGTCTTTGGTCTACCCACAGTGTTCCTCTCTTTTTGCCTGCTGGAGATGTCTTGGAGAATTTACTTGATTCATTTGAGGTATAGAGGGAAGATACAGTATTGAGTAGGACAACTAAGGACAGAAATGCTTATGTCTTACTGTTCATGGTACAAAAAAAAAAAAAAGGTTTCTATAAAAGCCTTCTTTCAAGCATTAGTTTTGCCTTTCCCATGAAACCTTACCTAAATGGTCAGATAAAACCACAGTGCATCACTGGCAATGTTCACTTTTGTTGTTTTCTTTTTTTTGTAATAAAGATGAGTTAGAATGAGCAGTCTTCTGCTGTTCCTGAACCATGCTTAGGGTAATTTGTCTTCTGAGGCTTGTGACTAATGGCTTAAACATGACAACATTCACAAGTGTTTATTTCCATTTTGCAGATTTATAAGGGAACTAAATCTGTTCTATGTAAACAAAGCAAGATGAAATCCATGTTTATGATCTATGTATAAAAAATGTAAGGAGAAGAAAAAAAAAGGAAAGAAAGCTAATAAAATTGTCTTAGGGCCATAGCACTTTCACTTTGAAAACAGGCATAAAGTCTGGAAGTTAAAAGCTTGCCTCAGGCATAGTGCAGAATATCATGAGGCAAATTCAGAAGCTGGAAGCCTCAGTCCTGGATCTTTTTTATACGTGGAGTCAGTCTAATATGGCAGCAGTGTCCTCTTTCCCAACAAAGTAAGTTGTATTGAGCACAGGTTAACTGAGAATGGTGTCTATTTTCATGCATCTTGAGTTTCCCCAGGATAGCAATGAAAGCCTAAATAAGAATGTTCAGAGTAAGAGCACTAGCAGAACATCAGCAGAATATGAACTGAGGAAAACCAGTCACCACTCATCACTGTTTCAGTTGTTTTAGTCATTAAGTCTAAAGAAAGCATTAAATTATGAAAAAGAAAATACTTTTGGAACAAAAACAGGGATTATTCCCAAATAATTTCGGAATAAGGATAAATTTTATACTGTAAGAAAGTAATCTCAGCTTTAAAAATCACAGAAGTGATGCTCTTTACGGCTTAGGCTTAGCTTAATACAAACCAATTGCACAGTATAAAACATATGATATCAATACCTACTTTTCAGTTTTCCACCACTCTTTGAAGCTTTTTGTTGGTGTCCTTTTCCTAAACTGTAGTACAAATTACTAAAAGTGCCTTTTACCTTGAATTTAAATTCATTTTGGTTATTTCTTAATTAAACAAGAGAATAGCAAATATGCCTTATCTCTTCAAAATATAAGCCAGCTAGCTCTTTTCTCTAGAATGAGCATCTCCCATTCCCTGCCACGAATACAGATTTTGGGCTGTATTCTATTAATGCTTTGGCAGTACAATTTGAAATGAATGTGTACTTTGCAAAGTAAGAGAATTTTTGCTCTGAATGATAGGAGAAAGAAGTGCACTGTCCTTGAAAAAGCAAGTGCTAGTCATTGGAGCATGTGAAATCCCAGATGGGAATACTATAGGGTCTGTTTTGTTTTGCCTCTGAACAGTCACTATATTGAAATCAAATGCATTAATTGATCATGTTGATTACAAGTAAATATTTGATCAATCTAAACTGATTGATCAGCTGAAGTATGAAAATAGTTCAAAGCAGAATGCAGCTGAAATTTCCTTTCACAAAGCTATTACACTGAGTAGTCATTTCTTAATACATCCTGGGGACTTCACAACATATTTGATCCATTTTCTTCATATTGCATCACAAAATTAATTCTAACAGATCTTTAGCAGAAAAATAATAGTGATGATTTAACCTTATATAAGTTGTGAAGCTGAATGAGAAGGTAATGTGTCTTCTGTCTGCCAGAGAGAAAACCTCTGCATGTTAAGTCTAGTTGTGATTTTTCTCTTCAAGAAATAATATAATTAATTTCACTATTGTTTTCTCCATCTGATTAATAACAGTGCAGATAATTGGTGTGTTAGTTCTTGTTTATAAAGTCCAAAAATGCATATACTATCCTCATGAGAGAAAGGTAGTGTTATAACAAATTGATTCAGAAAGAGACCCATAAGAGCATCAGAAAATGGTGGATTTTTTCTCTCTTTTAAGGTAGTGGGAGGAAATAATGTCTTTTGTTACTGTTCTTGGCTAAAGGCCTGGTGGTTAAAATCATTTTGTGTTTGTTTGCCATATAATTCATTATCAGAGCTTCACAATCTTAAATTTATCTCCATAAGCCTAATGATAATTACTGTGGCAGGTTTGTGGGTGTAGAGAGAATGAGGCAGAGCACTTGATCCAGCTTCCATGGTTGCTAGGGCAAGAATCTCATTGCCCCTAGAATGTGATTCTGTGAAAGTAAAACTGTGCATAATTGCGTTTTAGTGACAATGCAAACAAGCAGTTCACCTGATGGTACTGGAAGGGCTGTTTCATGGACCCCCTCCCAACGGAGGTCAGCCAAGCTCCAGCAATTATTGCTGCACAGCCTCTAGAGCTCTTTGATGGCTGTTCCTACTAATGCTTAAAAAAACTCAAGCAAACAAAAAAAACCAAACCAAAACAAACAAAACCATGAGACCCTCAAAAAAGCAGCAAAAAAAGCCCTTATACATGTTCCCTGCTGACCAGTGCTTGGGGGAAAAAAGCCCCTATACCTCTTCCCAGATGAACACTGCTTGTTTGAAGGAAGATTTTGATGGATACACCAGTGTATCACGGATACAGTCAATGGATACTGCAGCAGGGGTAGTTATTTGTAGTTACTGTCTTTGAGTGAATAAATATCAATTTGCATGCCCATTATGAGGTTTTGCAAGCATAATGTGTGCAAAAGCATTTATGTCAGGCACAGTGAGTATGCCTATAAATCTTGAAAGCAAATGTTAAGAACAAAGACATGTTTGAAGTTCTGAGTACATAGGGAACCAGGTTGCTTAATGAGCAGCACAGGGCTTGAATGCTTGCAACAGTATTTCCTTTAGGTTTTTGTTTTGCTGTTGTCGCAGTGTTTGAACTTTTCAGATGGTATCCTAAGTGAAATAGCTGCCATTTCTAACAGATCTGTTTTCCCTTTCTTTCATCTCCCTCTTGAAAGGAAGGAGGGGGATTAGCTGTGCATTGTAACATTTTTTTATCTGTTACTGAACATGAGCAAGCCAGCTCCTCCATGATACAGAGTTTGTGGATATTCAATTAACCTTCCTTCCCAGGTGATCATTTCTGTACCTGTGCTGTGCCCTCCATCCCCAAGGCAGAACTCTTTGTAGGGCTGTAATATGATCTGAAGGAGAGAACAAGTGTGGGTTAAAAAGGAAAAACACTGTTTAAATGTAGATTAGTTCCCATATTGCATAATGGTGACTTCTCCTACTATACAGATACATGAATATAATTGAAGGACAAGAAACTATGTGACAAAGTACATATTTCTGTAAGAGGTGGTTTCACTGTTAAAAGATCGTTTCACTGTAAAACTGTCATCTTGCAGAAGGAGTCGCCAGGGTTCTGCACACCCGTGATCTGTGACTATTGGGACTGCACACAAACAAGGGGATACCCAAACACCACTTTTTCAATAAATAGATTTCTGATAAAAAGTGTGAATGCAGACAAAAATCATCTTGTATTTACCTTAAAGTTTAATAAGGATTTGCGGCCATTGAACCTATATGAAAAAAATGTATGGATGTAGCATCATATAAATACTATACAGCTTGTGTTAAAAAAAAAAAATCCGGCAGATGAATTCATTGCTGTCATTTTTATCAAGCTGAATTTGGCAGGCAATCTGAGAGGAAATTACAGTGAACAATAAGTATTATAATGAAAGCATGGGTAAGAATTATTATAATATTCTAATTAAAAATATGTGATGGCATTGCAACATTTCTAAAATAAAAACCTACAGTAAAATTGAAAACATGGCAAAACTCTTTGGACTAAACATAGTAGACCCGTTTTTTTTTTTAACAGACTTTTCCAGAGCATAATAGCTGGTTTAATTAAATTAAATTCTGCAGCACATATAACCATAATAATTCTAAGCCAAGAAACAAAACTTCAGTGTCATAAATCATTTAATTAACTAGGTATGTTTGAAATATGAAACTATGGCATACTCATAAAAGACAGAAATCACATCATAATAGTTTTAGGTGACTAAATAGTCTACTAATTGTTAAAGAACTCTTGAGACTTAAATCAGAATTTTTTGCACTCTGAAAGAAATTAGAGTCCTAAGCACATAGAAAGTCCTAAGCTAAGACCATGTAAGTGTGCAAGGATCCTAAATGCACTGTGATGTGTCTCACAAACAAACAATGGTATTCAGAATTCCATACATTAAACCTCCCACAAATATATGAGTTTATGGAAAAGTAAAATCGTCATAACTAAATTTTCTTACATCGGCTAAGAATTTTCAAATTAAAGCAGATCAAGATGTGCAATAGGACGCCAGAGCATCATGGCAGGTCCTGAAACTGTTTCATAGGGCAATAGTGGAAAATTCTGAGAAATCTGGCATAGTCATTAGGCTGTTCTTTCTTGGTGGGACACCACCGAGAAAATAGATAAGTGACATGTTAACTGTTTCATCTTACATTCTTGCTAGATTTCACATTTTGTTGAAGAATTCTTCATTGATTTCTTCCTCTTTTTTCCTATATATTTTCAATCTTCAAAGAAAATGACAGACTAAATTCAGCAGGTTATCTTTCTTACATGGCCAAAGAAGTTAGCATTTCCTGTTTAAGACTATTGTCTACACCACAAGCATTTTATTTTTGTCAGGCCCTAGATGACAGCTTTAAACTGATATTAGGTATTTTGAGTTTTCACCTTAACATTTCCCATCCCTCAAGATGGGAAGAGCTCTTTTTCTAGCTCTTGTTTTGTATCTGATAAACTGTAAAATACTGCAGAAGGCTACATGAAAGCACAAGTCAGTAGATGACATTTGACCTGAAGTCCTGCAACTGTTGTTAAAAAGTCAGTGCTGTGATGTGGCTGTTCTATTGTGTTTTCCACAGTTCATTTGGCCTCATGACATGCTCAAATTGAGCAAACCCTTCCTGAAGTGTTGCTCTTACTCCCTTGAAATCTCCGGCAGCAGGGCTCATAGTAGTTAGTATCTCCCTTCACGCTTGGGAAATAGACAGCAGGGGATATTTTTAGAGATAAGGAGCTTCTGGAAATAAGCTCCATATCACCCCATCAGGCCTCAGTTGGTCAGGCAACTCAGGGTATGCTATAGCAGGAAGTAGATGTGTTTCCTTGATGATGGGAAACCGAATGAAGGCAGATGAGTTCTCTCTCCACATCTTTCAAAACTTTTCAAGGAACTGGAGATGTGACCCAATGCTTTCAGTACCCTCCTGTGTCCCTTGATATGATCAACCACCTCTCCAAAGCTCCGTGACTCTCACGAACTCCCTATTTTCAAGATCTGAAAGGTGTTTTTTGTTTCTTATTGGAGCTTATTTTCATACTTTCTAACAAAGCAATACTTGTACTGTTGGTTTCTGTGTTCTGTTTACTTCAAGTAAATGATAAATAGGCCAATCTCTGAGGCATCTAGGATGGAGCTGGGGAGCTCTGTATCTTTCAGGGAAAATAAAGGAGACTTGGAGATTTGCTGGTGACAAAAGCACACAGAACTCATCCAACCCCTGTGGAATAAGCCACAGAAAACCTGTCCCACAGCACTGATTACATTACAGAAGCTCTGTAGCTTCTCTCTAGATTCAGTAAATTGCCTGGTATCTGGGAAGACAAAATGTGAGGCCATTGCTGAGCTAAGAAATCTATTCAAGATTCCTTCCGTTCATTTTTTCCTTCTAGGTATCTGATCAATGGAAGAAGGACTGTGACAAGAGAAAATCCATTTCTAATATCCAGAGCTGCATGTGAGCTATTACTGAATTCATAATAGCAGTCTGTCACACTACCCATGCAGCCCCACTCATTATCAAGTCAACAGTTTTCAAAGCATCCCGTGACTCAAAACACAAACATAGAAATGTTGAAAGCAATTTAACAAGATGCCTTAACATAAATGTCTTGGGGTGATTCTATGACCATACTGTATTCCCCATCGCCTGCTTGATTTCTAGTGTACCTTTAAATTGCAAAGGGGGGAGCGAGAAGCCGAGAGAACTCTTCAAAGCGGCCAGCTTGACCTTGCAACTAGAATGTTTTGCATTCTTTTCTCTCCCGATTCTGACAACATTTGATTGGTTGGAGGACTTTTGCTTGCTAGCCTCTACGGCTTTCAGCGGAGAAGAGACTGTGATCTGCCTCGGAGGCATCTTTTCCTTTTTGGAATGTTTTTGGCTTGCTTTTCATCTGAGACCGGCTGTCATCTCCGGACCTGCTCGGCGGGTCCCTCCGAGGGGGAGCGTCGGACCCTGCCTGGCCGGCCCGGCCCAGCTCAGGACTGCAGGTTTTACCTACAGAAAGAACTCTAAAATCCATAGTCCTCTTTCAGGGGACAGGGGAGGGGGTTTCAATATCTTTTTTTTTTTCTTTTCCGTGACAGCGGGGGGGCCTCTTTTTTGTTAAATAAATAGGTTTTTTTCACTTTCGCTCGAGAAATTATTTTCCCAAACCCGTGGGGGAGGTGCTGCCGGGGCCTGCTTGCCTGGCAGGCAGGAGAGAGAGAGAGAGAGACGCCCCTCTCGGGTTGTTTCCTCCTGGATTTGTGTCCAAACCGGCACAATAATGTATCAGAAACAAGACATGTGATTTTAGTTAGATTTGTAAGCTTAAATACCTGTAAAATTGTGTCTGATGGGTTTTTTTGTTTGTTCTCAGGAAGAACAGTATCATCTCATATAAAAGACAGTGCTGCTTTCAAGCAAAGCTGACACCCTTAGCACTTGGAATTGTTAAAGATCTCCTGTTACTTAAGGCTGGATTAAAAATATGGTTATAGATCTGGAATTTTGATAGATCCTATAGAGACTACTAAAAGTCTGAATTGCTCTGTAGCATTGCAGCACTCAGCTAAAGAGTGCATATTTACAAATATTTTTTTGCAACAAAATCACATATGCTTGGGAAACGATAATGTTAAAAGGCCTCAAGGCGTTTCAAGGGACAATATGTGCTTTAAATGTGATCTCAAATATTGCAGGTAGGTATTTGACAACTGAAAGCAAACAAAAAAACCCCTCCAAACACAATTTTGCACGTATTTAAGCTTACAAAGCTAACTAAAATAATGTTTCTTGTTTCTGATCCATTATGTTAACACATCTTGTTAAATTGTTTTTAAAATTTCTATGTTTATGTTTTCAGCTTGAGTCTATATTGCAAAATCACTCTTTCTACATGATTATTTGTAGATTTCCTTTCAATATCTCTCTCATTTTAAACATCAATATTTGTATTTCTAAGAGTATACATGACTATAAAGGAAACTATACTGCTTAGGGTAATGATAGGTTCCTGTTTTCCAAATTGCTTTTCCCATGACAAAACCATTACTGCAGAATTTGTATTGCTGCTTTCTGTACAGCAACAAATTGTACTCGTGTCAGGAATATGCATAAGTGCCTTTTTTCTCTTTGTATACAAAATGAGTAGTTTTTTCATTTTCCATTTATAACCCCTAAAAGCAACTTTCATGTTAGTGCCTTGATGCAGCAAGATAACCAGTAGTGAACCAAACACATTAGGATTTTTCAAGTACCCACCTGACTCAGGGCCTTTAGATATGCAAAACCTTCTCCAAGGAGAGATGAATGTTACCCTGTGGTTTCTACTCGTCTTACTGCAAAAGTTCAATATTTTTGTTCAATCTCTACCCTGAGAATAGGAGGGTAGAATAGGAAATGAAAATTAAGTATTAATATCACGCTGAAATTCAACAAAAGATCCACATCTAACTTGTATGCGTGCCTTTCAAAAATTGCAGTCCAGTATTACAAAGCAAAAAGCTCCTCCCGAGTGGGACTTACACTCATGGAATTCCACAGGAACTTAAGTCTAAACTGTGATTTTACACCATATTTACATAATTCATGTTTTCAGTGATTTTGATGCGGAATTAAATGTAAACTCAAAACTTGAGAAAGTTAAAATATTTCAAATCATTAAGATCATACCTCTATAAGCCCTCTAAAAATAAAGTAAATAAATTTCCTAAGCATAGATCATAGAAATTTCTTAAGTCGTAGATGGCAGTTGTTTACTGATCTGAATTTCAAGAGGTAACATATCCTGTTTCTGCAAAACTCAGGTTTTTGACAGCTGCTTAGTATCTTCTCAGTTAATAGTAATAGTTTGGAAGATCTTCCCAGTTTGGAAGTCTTCCCAGTAATAGTTTGGAAGATCTCAGCGGCAATCAGTTTGCAAAGATCCAGTGATGCTTGGGGTGGCTCTTGGTGGATGTTTAAGGGACTTTTTCTCTCCAGTTCCTCATAGATTCCAAGGAAATTAAACTTTTTGGGCTCTGGAACCTGTTCACTCAGAGGTTCGGCATAGGCAAGAGGAGAGAATTCCCTGTCCTTTGCAGGATCTAAAAACCAATACAAAGCAGGTCCATATTAGGATGCAGAAATTAGGATTGTGGTTGCACACACTGCTGAACTACACCGCAAGGATGAGCTAGAAAGGGAGGATGAGGAAAATGTTGGGTTAAGGAAGGAGAGGAGAATAAGCTGAGGCATAACATAATAAGAATTGGCTGAATGGTGCAACCAGAGGGCAGTGGCCAATGCCTTAGTGACCTGCTGATCAGGGACAAGAGGTTCTCTGCAGGGGTCCGTGCTAGGACCAGTACTGATTAATATCAACATCAGTGGCATAGGCAGTAGGGTTGAGCGCACCCTCAGCAAGTTTTCAGATGACCCCAAGCTGAGTGGTGCAATTGACACACCTGAAGGATGGGATGCTGCCCACAGGGACCTGGACAGGCTCAAGAGGTGGGCACACGTGAACCTCATGAGGTTCAACAAAGCCAAGTGCAAGGGGCTGCACCTGTGTCAAAGGAACCTCCAGTATCAACACGGGCTGGAGGAAGAAGAGATTGAGAGCAGCCCTGCCAAGAAGGACTTGGGGGTGCTGGTGGACATGATCTGTCAGTGTGCACTTGCAGTCCTGGAATCCAGCTGTATCCTGGGCTGCATTCAAAGCAGCGTGGCCAGCACGGTGAGGGAGAAGATTCTGCCCCTCTCTGGTGAGAGCCCGCCTGGAGTGCTGCATCCAGCTCTGAGGTCCCCATTACAGGAAGGTCACAGAACTGTAGTCCAGAGGAGGATGGAACATTTCTTCTATGAAGACATGCTGAGAGACTTGGGATTGTTCAGCCTGGAGAAGAAAAGACTCCAGGGAGACATTCAAGTACCTAAAAGGGACATACAAGAAAGATGGGGAGGGACTTTTCAGCAGGGTCTGTTCTGATAGGCTAAGGGGTAATTGTTTTAAATTAAAAAAGTGTGCATTCAGACTACATAGAAGTAAGGCATTTTTTACAATAAGGGTGCCCAGAAAGGTGGTGGATGTCCTTGAAAATATTTGAGGTCAGGTTGGATGCAGCTTTGAGTAACCTAATTTGGTTGAAGATGTCACTGCTCTTTGCAGGGGAGGTTGGACTACATGATCTTTAAGGGTCATTTTCAACCCAAACCAATCTATGACTGATCTTTGAGGGCCTGTGGGAGGGGGAAATCCACTGAACAGCTCTTTTCCTTGCCTATGCTGAACACCAGCTCTGGTCATGCCTTTATAGCAAGGTGGTATTTTCAGTATTACTGAAATTTATGTCTGAAGTCAGAAACAAATTTTATGTCTGAAACTCCGCTGTCATCAGACTGAGTGAAAAGTTGTGCCAGTATGTTAGCATTTTAAAAAATGAAGGTGGAGGAAATCAGTATATCCAGACAAGTGGAGTATATCTCCAGCTGTGCTTTCTATGAAATTTTGCTGTGATAAAAGGCAAATTTATTTTCTAGCTGCTTTGCATACCCTACACTTTTTTTTTTTTAAGAGAATATGGAATTTACTGTTACTCTGAAAGGCTGATTACATAGTCATGAAGTATTGTCAGAAAGTTGGGAGGGAAATGTATGACTATTGGGCTTAATTGGAAGAAATTACTATTTTAAAGAAAGAAAACCTACTGTAAATAATGAGCCCTAAAGCAATAAAACTTCTGAAATACTGTGTTTTTTGAATGAAGAAAAAAGACAGACTGTTAGCAGCTGAATGAAAATATGCAATAGAAGCAGTATTTTTTTCTCGTAAATGTAAAGATCTATCCAGTTGCATGCAAAAACCGTGACCTAATTGTGACCTCAAGGTCAAGTTCAGTAAGGCTTACCTTCAAAGGACTAGCCAAGCAGTCAGGTTGTCACCTGAGACTGCTGCACAACAATGGTGTTTGATCCGCAGATATTTCTGCTGTCTAAAATCATTATGCATCTGGCTTATTTAGTGCTATTATGTATAAAGAACTATTTTGCATTATATTATGAGATTTTTAAACTTTATGGGCCTTTTTGCACTGTCACAATTTAAAAAGAACTGTTTTGACAGAAAAACAAATTTTCCCCAAAGATTATTTGTTCACAAAGAATTTGTTCTTTCTGTAAGAAAAGGTTACTTCTGGAAAAAAATCCAAGCCTGAAAACATTCCTTTTTTTATTTTCACATCCACAGATCCATGAACAGAAAAACTTTGCAGCTTAATAATGCCAACATATGATGCTATTTTGTTGTTCTTCCATAGGCAAACTTTCCCAGTATCTGTAAAACATACCTCTCCCTGCTTTGCACCATGAAATAATTGTCAATGCAGTGTTGCAATATCTGTCTACATGCACATATATATAAAATCCACAGTCTATTATTATCTTGTAAATATTACTGAAAAGGAAAAGTAAAAAGCCTGTCCACCAATCCCTGTTAAAAAAAAAATCTAATGTATTGAGGTTGTTAGCCTTATCTATGTGGAGAATGTAGAGTGTAAATGGAAAAAGGAACTTTGTATTTATACAAAACATGTAATGAATGTGAAACCTCTAGAAGTTCAAGGAAATGGTTGGGTTTATTTTCCTGGTGAATGATATGTTTTTGCTTCAGGAATTACTCGCATCTCATTGGTAAACCTGGGAGCAGACGAGTTTGACTTAGTCTACTGTCAGTTCAATGACTTTAGTAATACTTTAAAGGCTTTAATGGGACTGCACTGAACTGCACAGACTTTAATAGCAGCTTTCAAAAGCAGTGATGGGTTTAGTCTCAAGCCTGACTTGTCACTTAGGACTGGAGTTCTTGTAAACAAGTTTAGCAGATGTCTGTGCAATCACTTCATTCATATAATTCACTCTGCAGAAGTACTTGTTTCTCCTCGGGAAGGCTGAAAACAGATTATTTGTTTCTGTGTGGGCATGCAGTCATGTAGCAATTGCCCATGGAAGAGCACTATATCTGACATAGCATTTGAAACACAAGTTGTATTATCTCAATGATAATACAATAACATAAAGCTTAAGATAGAAATTATGTTTGTAAAATTTATTATATACTTCTTGTCTTCCATGCAGGTCAGTAGAGACCCATGCCAAGTGAGGTGTTAGTACTCATTCAATTACTTTTAATTTCAGTAGCCATGTCTTAATCAGCAGCCATCGAAGGGCAATTAAAGTATAACAAGTGTCTTCTCATTAGTTTATTTATACCAAAAGTACTTTTAACTGTGGCAAAGTCAGAGGTCTAGAAAAAAGAGAAGAGAAATAAAGAAATTAGATAAGAACAGCTCAGTGTTGCAGTGATTTTAAGATCTTAAGGTACTACACATTCATCTTCTTTTGTACTACAAAGTCCCTCCCAAGAAGTATTAAAGTAAGGTAGTAAATCAGGATATTAGAGAGCTTAGCTCTTCTGCGTGGCAGTGATAGACTTTTTCTTTTTTTTCTTTAGCTCCTCTGTGTCTGCTTTTGAATTGGATAAAAATAGCTTGGGTCTTTGTAAACATGTATTGGGGTCTTTGTCTTTGAGCCACCCCCCCGCACTGTGAAGGACAATTTAAGATACTTTACCTGTCTATTTTCTAAGTGCATTATTTGTCTTCAGCTCCTACATGCACAGGCCTGTTCACCAGTACTTGGGCAGAAGTTTACACAGCAGGAGACAGTTACTCCAAGGTGCACAGGAGAATGAAAATTTGTCTTAATTGTACAGTACTCAATGAATAATGTGCCCTTGCAAGCAGGAGGCAGTTAACGAAGACCTCAAAAAATGGTGCTTCTGCTTCCCTGACTGCAGGAGGTAGGTATTTCACCTTCAGGAGCATCCACATCTCACTTGAGAGCCCTCATCAACAGGATAGTGCTACTGCAGCTGGCCTTTCAGGAATCCAATTGTGCCTTCGCTGAAGAGGCAAGAGAAGACTCAAGTGCAGGATTAACATATCGTCTGTATGATGGCAACATTCTGTAACCTCAGCTGGTCACCTACAAATCCAAATCATAATTTTACTGTTTTGCTAGAGCAGAGAGAGGATAGCTGCTGAAAGTTTTTAACATGCCTTGACTCCAGGGTTTATAAGATCTTAGCCACCCAATTACAGCTGTTGTGCTTGGGGCAGTAATAGCGTAATTGTCTGGAGCCGAGCTGAAAAGGCAGCAACTTAGTATGGTGAAAGGTGAGATGAAATTCCTATTTTGAAAGGCTTTTCCATCTGAAAGACCACTTCCAGAAGATCTGGAACAAAACATATTCTGCAAAGGATATGCTGGGTGTACAACTGGAGAGGCTTGTACTGGTTGATCCTATCTCATCCCGAGGGGCTGACACTATTTACATCTCCTTTTGAAGCTCTCCTTCCTCATTTCACAAAAGCTTTGCATTTAATAGTGGATAAAGAGGAGCTCAGCAACAGATTATGGCTTGGAAATTCTAAGGTGGAGGGTTGGGTTTTTTGAGGAGGAGCAGGAGGAATTATATGACAACAAAATCTGCTTGAAATGCCTGAAGTTTTGGGGGATTTCAAAGGCTGTTTTGGCAGGCTGACAGCTGTGTAACACAGACTCTGGGAGGCATTGGCAGCACAGCTTGGGTGGAAAGGTGCAGTGCTGCAAACAGCAGGCCCCCAGCATTGCTAAGGCTGAGGTATGACGGTACTTAGCACAGCCATCTCATTGCCGGGTTATAGAACACTCGGGGCAGGACAGGGTGTGGCCATGGCACTCTGTGACCTCTCCTACCACGTAGTGCCAGCGACCTTAAGCAAAGTGAATATATGTGGAGACAATTCATCAGAAGAGCTTTAGGATAGAGGAGACTTCATACTATCTCTTTCCTTCAGTATTTTCTGAGGGTCATATCCTATCTGATTCTGAGTTAGCATTGCTGTCTTGCCAAAACCTACCTAAAATGGAAAACATTTTTTTTTTTTTTTTGTGAGAACTTCCTTTAGAAGACAATGATAATTGGTTGAATAAATCAATCTCCTCCCCTCTTTGAATTTGGATTGTATCCTATATATTCCAAAACTTACAGGACTGCGATGCATCTGCAATGCTTTCTCGTTTATCCTATTCTCATTTGCACCACATTTGAATCTGTCTGACCTGTGTTCCACATAAGTGATTAATGACATTGCTCTGGGAAAGAGGGGCTCCTTTGAAGTACAGAACAAGAACAAGAACCTTATCTCAGAATTTCAGGGATGAGGCTTTGTTATTACCTTAGCCTCGTCTGGAAGGTGTAAAAGTGAACTTTTCTCTGAAGGTGGCTGTAGGGTGCAGGTAGGGTCAGAGTATTTATATTTATATTTATATT
>VWPU01019571.1:0-62928 GCA_013398955.1 Callaeas wilsoni
CGCCGCTCCGCCGCCGCGGCACCGCTCCGCGCCCGGCACCCGCCGCCCTCCCGGAGCAGCCGGCTTGCGGGAAGGGGGAGGGGGCTCCAGGGCGCTGCCGCTAATTTTAACAGCCTTCTCCTTTTTCTCTCCCCGAAATCAGGCGGCCGAAATTGCCGGAGAAGCGCCCCCGCCCCCGCGCCGGGGCTCCCGCCTTTGTTGTGCTGAGCCCGGCACCGGCGAAGGCGCCGCTAAATGAATGGTAAATTGTCTTTAAAAGGCGCTGGCGGGCGATGCCCGGTCCCCGGCGAGCCGGCGGCGGGGGCGGGGGGGCGGCCAATGCCTGGCGCTGGGACACAAGAGGCACGTTGGGGAGATTTCAGACACCTTTCTTTCCCCATTTAATCCCCTCTCACCCTGGCGTGACCGGTTCCCCGACACATCGAGTGCCGAGTGAGCCGGACACACAGGGTAGGCAAGGGCGCATGTGTGTAATTAATAAAGTAAATTAAAGGGTTTTAAAAATTAATTCTACTCATTTAGTCACCAATCTGTTAATGAGGCATGGAAAGCCCCCGGGATCGATAGTCGGGAGTAAAACCGAAGTAGGTGAAGGAGGTGCCTGCTGAATGGTAAAAGCTTTGTAGAGGAAGTATCCGTATCTCAGGCGATATAAATATATATAAAAGGATGTGTATAAATCTTTGCCTGCTCTGGCGGGGTCTGGATTCCATCGGCGCGGTGGAGGCAGCCGCCGTCTCCCTAGTTTATGGGGCTCCGAACTTTCCCTTAGCCGGTACCGCGGGGCTTCAACCTTTGCTCCGCCGCATCCTCTCAGCCACAGGAGCCTCTGGCTCCTACCATAAATATTAATACTCTGCGCTAGTGCGAGGCATAATTATCTCCCCTTAATTGCAAATTCAACCAAAAATTGAGCCTGCTGTCATTCAGGAACCTCTAAATTATTGTAATTAGGGCTTTTTTTATGTCAAGTGAATCCCTGGGCTGAATGTTAGTCCTTGTATGCAGTAGTGCAACATGTAAACCATATGCTGTGCCGCTGCTCGGGAAACCCCACCGCCAGGAGAAGCCGCCCCCCGTCCCCGCTCCCGGGGAACGGCTCGGCTCGAGGCAGGGGTCCGGGCGGAGCGGAGCAGCCCTCGGGGAGGCCCGCGGGGTCTGGCGATGCGGGGGCGATGCTCCGCACCGGCACCCACAGCTGCCGCCGCCCCTTTTCCGCACCGGCGTCGCGTCCCCCCGCGGCCGTCGGGAAATTCCCCCTCGGAGAACCGACCCGTTCCCGCTGCTCACCCCGGCCCTTTGTTCGAGAGCCGGAGGGGCCTGGGGTGGGGTCTCCGAGCCAGGCAGGACGGGCTGGGGGAGCGCCAGCTCCTCAGCTGGGTGTTGAACCAGCTTCCAGCGCCGGTGTGGGGGCTGCCGGCTGCAGGTGCTGCCCATACTCCTGTCTGTTCCCATCGTCTTTTGGGAGTGAGAGAATGAGTCTGTCTCCAACACAGATCCCTTGAGTGGCCTGACACCGTGTCGCTGAGCCAGAGGTGAGGCTACCGGAGGGCACAGGGCAGAGCCAGGGCGTGCAGATACAGTTTTCCAGCCATGCCACTGCTGGCTCGAACAGCCCTCTGAGCAGCGGGCAGAGCGCTACTCCTGCGGCCTGCAGCCCTTCCCAGGGCACCTGGGGTCTGGGCCCTTCTTCAGGCTCATGAGATAAGCTTTGTCTTTCTCCAGAGTGCGGTGGTGGCTGAGGACACTATTCCTGACCAAGGACATGCATCATTCTGTGTGAAGCTGGGGTGGTGTGCTGAAAGGAATACCAGGTTTGTTGGGCCAGCAAGACAAACAACACGAATAGACCCAAAGTCCGTGCTGAGCACCTTCTGTCAGGATGAAGGGAGCCTAGGTCTCTGTCGCCTGCGAGATTTATGCACTTCATGCAGTAGTTTTCATACAAAATACATAAGCAGCCTTTATGTCAGATGCTGGAGTAGTTCACTTGCACGTGGTCTGCTAGTGCTACTGTTTGCGAGTCTTAAATCCTGCCTTCCGAGCTGAAAGCGTGAGAACTAATAATTTGTATGGAAACATAGTATCAAGCTTTCAGAATACTGCGTAAAACCCCAAGTTTTTAAATTGGTTCTCGGGAAATAATCTACCACAGCACTAGGTACACGAGCCATGTGAGCACAACGTATTGTCACCCAGTCTCCCGTTCGGTGCCATGGCTGTGTAAGGAGCTCTTCTCCTCTTATCTCCAGTTTATTAATTCCTGTCCCTGTGATGCCTGCTCTGCTGGACTTGCAGAGCTGTTTGTGTGGCTGTGAGTGATGAAGACTGAAGAATTGTTATGGCTATTTTTTAACCCCACACCCCAATTTTACTAACTCGGAATTCTACTTGGAAATTGCGCACCTCCCTTTCCTAGGCACATTCCTACCCTGTGCCTGCACTAGCACAAGTCACATAGGACTCACCTGCAGCTTCTGATTTCCCAAGCCATGTGATGGAGTGCAGGATAGATGGAATTTTAATCAGTGAAAAGTTTGCTTTTCATGATGTGTAGTGTTCTCAGTGGAAACGTTTTTTTCCTGAGTAAGAAATTCACACAATAGGATACTATCAAAAGAAGCAGTGCATAGAATGGAGCACTCAAAAGTAGGACATGACAGTGTGAAACTTTTCCCTGCAAGTTTATGTGGCCTTACTATAAAGGGCTTTTGGTCCATTTAGATTTTGAGATTTTACCTTATCTTTGCTGCAAGACTCTTTCATTTAATGCAGAAGATGCCTCCTGCCCTGCAAGTGAGTCCAGATTGTGTTTCAATCCCTGTCCTTCCTGGCACAGGCTGCAGTGTTGGGTGGGCAGCAGGAGCAGGCAGCGCTTTTCCCGAGGGGAAACCCCACAGGCAGCAGCTTTGCCTCCGATGTGACAGCTCATCTGTCACCTGGGCCGGCCCCTGTCACAAACTTTTCTGACATGGCTGTTCTGTGCTGTACTTAGTTCTGGTCCTCAAAGAGCAGTTGAGACCTGAGCTGAAGGGGACCTGATTTGGGAAAAGCTTCTGTTTAAGCTGTTTAGAGCTATGCTGTGAATCCATGAAGTACTATAAAACATGACGATATCACAAGAGACAGCTCTGAGGGTTTCCAGTTTGGAGATCCAAAACTCAAGGCACTGACATGTCTCTCTGTGCCTGCCCAGTCTCACCTGGGGTCTCCCTGACCCTGTCCATGGCCCAGGACCCCGTGCCAGCCCAGTCGGTGGCTGTCTGTCCCTGCCTCTGCCCTGCTGGCCCCAAGGGAGCACCCAGCCCTTATTGCTCCCTAAAGAAAACCATTCAAGAGATCTAAACTTTCAGCTTAAATTTTTTTCTTTCATTTTATGTCTTGCATATACAACTAAGAGAATAATGCCACCTTGCCTCACAGTGATGTAGTGCAAATACATTAGTATTTCTAACAAAATGAGCTGGCAAGGTGGGAAGGCCAGAAAACCCCCACAGAGAAACTGGTGGCAAAGTGAGAGGCTGGAGAGCCTTCACTGGAACACAGCTACAGCAGCTCCCATCTTAAGGCAACCACCTGGGAGGGAAGAATGGGATGCTTCTCATTTCACTCTCGTTGTCTTGAGCAGCTAAATTGCTTCAAAACGAAGAGGTCCTTTGAAAGTCGCCAGGCATGTTAGATGCCCTGTAAATCTGAAAATAATGTTACACTGTGATGTATTTCAGTCTGTGGCCTGTTACTTGCCTTCTCCCAAAATTTCTTGCTGAAGTGGTTTGCAGTGGCAGAGGTGACCCTGTTCTGGCCCTGTTGAAGTCAATAGGAATTTCCCTGTGACTCATGAATGCTAGTGTTTCCTATGGGGCAAGAAAATTTGCATTCCTTTGCCTCCTTAAATTCAGGCCAGGTCAGTGCAGATTTGGTGAGTCCTAAGTGTTATAGAAAGCTCCTTCCTTGAGCCTGCAGATACTGTCCCTGTTTGAGGTGCACTGAGTTGTGTTTTAAGTTCCAATTTTAGAAACAAACACAGATGTGGTAATTACCACCTATGAGCAGGAAACCAAGATGGTGTAAATGGGTCAACATGCTGCCTGGGCTTGAGCCAGAGAAGTGTTTTATTTATGTAACAGAAACCATAGTTTGTTTAGAAGGGAAGTTTTAGATCAAATCATAGTCCTTTAGAAACAGAGATTGCCAGTGAAGCTCATGTTATTGTTAGTTCTCAGTAATTCTTCAGAGTTAACATCCGCTGTGTATTTTATTTGTTTTGTATATTATTTGCAACAGTGTTAATAACGTTGTTTGCACTATTAATAATACAGGATTCCTGTGAACCTGTGCTGAACTGTGTGCAGGAAAATGATTTGGGATGGTACTCATGGGGCCAGTAACATACCACCTGTGAATTTGCAGTTATTAATTAGCAGGTTTGGTTGGAAAGCCCACCATGAAGGAATAGCTGCCCTTGCCCTCAGTCTGAGCTTTGCCCGGGGGCAGCATCCCACCCCGAGCGCAGCACGAGGGATCCCGGAGGAGCGGTGCTGGCTCTGCGGTGCCTGAAGTCGGTCTGACAGCATGGAAATGGCACTCAGATGTCTCTGGCCTGCTTGGTAATGGAGGAGGATGTGAGGGTGAGCTTCCAGAGGAAAGAGGACGCTTGTCTGGAAAATATATTTTTGCGATGATGAAGAATTTCCGCTGAGTACCTTCGCAGCAAAGAAAAGCGGTTAATGAGATGCAGAGCTCGTCTTTGCCCAAGCTCTCACAGTGCGCTCCTTGCCAGGATCCAGCCCTTGCTAGCTGTGCTAACATAGTCTCAACCCAGATTTTCTTTGTGCCGAAAGAAAAGCAATTTTGGGAAGCAAGCCTTGTGCCCCGCAGCCCAGGAGAGGAAGGCAGGAGAGGGACCGTATCCCATGGAAACTGCAGGGGGCACAGTGTCATTGCTAGAGGGCCGGGATAATTAGATGCTGTTAACTCGCCTTCCCTAACGACAAGCTCCGATGGGGCTGTGAGTGGCAGCAAACCGAGCCCCGGCTCTGATTTACCCTCCCGCACAGGTGCCGCGGTGTGGTGCCGAGCCAGCACAGGGCCGGAGCCGCTGCGCACCCCGGGCAGCTCCTCGGCACGGCTGCACGGTGCCAGCGAGGCCTGTCGCGAAGCCCATGTGACACCGGGGACACAGCCCGTGCCATCCTGGAACGCAGCATTCGCTGCTGCCCGCAGCCGGAGGGACGCGCTTCAGGAGGGTGTGCTAAACACCCAGCGCTGAAATTTTAAGGGAATAGGTTTGCCTCACCTTTCCAAAAATGTTAAAAAGCACCGAATAGAAAAGGATTCTTGTTAACAGCATGCTTTCCACTAATACATAAACTGTTTTATCTTTAAAATATATTAGTTTGGAAGCTGAATACATTCACTTTTACTTTTGGTGTGTTTTTCTTACATGCAGCCGTGAGGCACGGATCCCTCTCACCTGTTCTGGGTCAGCAGGATGAGGCATTTACTTTCAATGTGGGGACATAAATAGGGCCATTCAAATGGTATCTTGTGGCTTTTTTTTTCCCCTGCAGAAATGCTTTGTATAGCTGACATCAGTGGTTCAGCAATCTACAGTGCTGAATAATCACAAACATGTTTGTCCTAGTTATTCCCCTGGAGGATTTTTCCACCTAACATATTTAAAGGAATATATTCTTGCTGTGACATAGGTCTATTTTAGAAACACTGTCAGATTATAGTACTGTTAAAGTTCATAGGTTTAGTAATTGTTTTCCCACAATTAAAACCCAAAAGGTTTTGCCTATAGATACAGAGATTTTACCAGCTGAAAATGTTATAGTTGCCTAAGCAAAAACATTTCTTTTATTTATATAAAAACATCCTCTCATATTAAATACGTATATGTGAAGTGACTGTTTTGTGGTCTTAGAACTGATAAAGTATCTCTAGAAACATTTGTTTCTCTGGCATGCCATCTCTGTGAAATATAGCTGGGTACATAAGGAGTTTGATACTGCTTGAGCGCTTGCTCTTTCTATACACTTGGGATAGTGTCAGATTTTGTAAACTTTCCCCCTCTAATATTTGTCTCCAGGGATCAGAACAAAAATACAGGCTTTTTTTTTCAAATTACGTCCATAAAAATGATAGTTAAACAAGAGAAAATGACTAACAAATTTAAGAAACAATATAAGGATTGCTTACCCTTATGTAAACTTAATCTTTGTGAAAACAGAGGAAAAGAGAAAATTACTGGGGAAATGGTGTTTCCTGAACTTCCAGGAAGCACTGTTAACAGTTTATTAGAATTTTTTGCAATAATTAATATAATTTCAACAAAAGTGTTAGTATTATTTAATAGTAGTTACAGACAAATTAGTAATTATTGATTTTCATTATTTTCTTGTCTTGTTTTTATCTGATACCAATGTTACTTGAAAATTACTAGTCAAATAGAGCATTAGGATTTATTCAGATACCTTTCTACAGTTAAGCTAGTTAATTAGGAAGTTTCTTAAATATTATCTAAGATACACTGTTCATAACAGTACAGTGAGTTGGATCATATATCCTCCTAGTAAAAAAAATGTATCTAGTACTTCTGCATCTATTTAACAGCAGAAGGACTCATTTAAGATGGTAGAGGTTTTACCTGTATTTAGGTGACTGCATTTTTAGCTAGTAAAGGAGTCAGGCAGGGAAGAACCTGCCAACTACTTTCATAGATGGAATTAGGAAAGGAGTCCAATGGAGAAGAATCTGCTGAGTACTTTCATACATGGAGTTACTTATAATCCGTTTTTCAGCTCAGCAGGCTCCTGCGATGAAAGGGAACTGATCAGAGGAGATGGGGCAGGGGATTCCTGCAGGTGAAGTGCGGCTCAGCTGCAGGGAAGATGAACTTTCCCCACGGTTTCCTCCCTCTGATGTGGCAGCACCACTTTGCCCTGACCTGGCCTGCTCTGCCCTGGTTGTCCTGGAGCAGTCGTGCCAGGCACATCTCTGAGGGGCAGCTTTCTTCCCCTCCCTTGACTTCCAGCCTGTCAGCACCTTTCAGCATCTGGGGCTAAGCTCTGCTATTTCTGAGGGGAACCAGAACAAATAATTCTGCCCATCTGCCTTCACCCCTGCCAGCACTTCCTACAGATTTGTGTTTTGTGATTGATCCTGAGTTCCTAATGGAACTTTGCTGTGATCACATAATCATAATCACATATGTCTCAGTTCGTGCCTGTTATCTTGGGGGATTGTACTTCCACTTTTCCTTGTGCAGAGTGCTTAGTCCCCCTTTTCTACCCAAACTCCTGTTCCTCTGAAGATGTATAGGAACTTCGTAGCTCAAAGCAATCTGTACCTCCCTGTTAAATTTGGTTAAAGCTGGCCAGAGAATCTGGATGAGAACTGGATCAGACACATACAGAGACACATGGTGCCTTTGCGTCTCGGTTTCCTTAGGAAACGAAGTTAAAAAAGACATCCGTATTTTTTCTAAGATCAGAAGCCAAATTAATACATCTGTGTCTATGGGGAAATCCTTCCTTTGTGGCTCCTGTACTTAATAGCAGAAAGCTTAAATGCAGTACTTGAAGAAAATAATAGCTGGCTTCATCGGAGGCTACAAAACTTACGGGTCTGGCCAGTGTCCATAAAAGAGTTGGGTGGAAAACTAGTTCCAGGGTCAGGAAGGACAACAGCTATCCAGCCCAACTTAGGCATGCAGTTGTTCCTTGGCTCACACTTTTATGACTTGTTTTCCAAATTTTTATCACTTTTATATAGCTGTCTATAAGGAAATAGAGAGATTTAGAAAAGTGGGCATCGGGATTGCACATAGTAGTGGTCTTGGCAGTGAATTGTACTGTAACAAAATCAATTCCTTTCACTCAATATTTCCATTTGCACCTTATGCCACAGACTTGTGTTCTGGATGGCCTTTCCAGCTTCCCTCTGAGAAACTGATTTTCAAAGTAGTCTTCTGTCCTGCCAGCATCCCCTGCATTTCTGATTTCTATTAGACTTCTCTGAAATGTCCTGTAGGGCTGTGTCCATTTATCAGAGCTTATAAGAATAACATGTTCTCTCCACTACTTTCTGCAGATCTTGGTTTTAGTGCCATGCATGAGCTCTACTGACCAAGCTCTTATGAGATTGACTAGACCATCGAAGAATAGATAAAAAGACTGAGAACTACTCTCAGGAGGTTCTCCCAGGAGAGGCCCTTTCAGATATTTTCTCATTAAATGACATCTTACAGTTTGATATTCTACGTTAACATAGTTCTTAATCTATATGTGCCGTATTATCTTCATATAAAGTATCACCTGCTGTATGGTTCGAAGTCAGACACCCGGAAGAGATGCAGCTGCACTGGCACAGCCACCTTCTGCTTCCTACTCACCTGTCCACTGATGTCAGGCAAAATGGTCCATACCTTCTGAGTAATTTTTCCGTATTTTAAAATAAAGAGGCACAATTTGGCATTTTCTGTACTTCTGAAGGAACCAGGGCTGTCCAGGCAGAGTTTGAGGTGAGAAGCTTCATGTAGGTACAAGGGCTGTGGATGGGCCTGAAACGCAGAGTGGAGGATGGGGTAGAAAGGAGTCAATCCCAAGGAGAAAGACTAGAAGTCTGTGTTGATTATTAAAGCAGGAGTGTGAGCTAAGGTTTCTAAATCTTGCCCTTCTTTTGCAATCATGAAATAGCTGAGCAGTTTTCTGGTGGGTTGTGCCTTGTGTTCCCTTCCAGTGCTGGTCCATGCAGATGTAACAACCTGCTTCTTGCGTCAAATGACAGATGTGTTTGTGGTGAACGTAAGGATGTCAGCCCCGGTAGTGAGCTGTGTGGTTCATCATCCATCCATCGGATATAATTGCTGCCTTTTGGGGTGTTTGTGGTCAGTAAAATTTTTTCATTTGCTATAGAAGTTGTATAACCATTGTTTAATGATTAAGGAAGGCAAATGGTGGTCTGGAGAGCTGCAGCCTACCCTTGCCACTGTTGCAGGGCTCTACATTTTCCTGGTCAGATTATTATTTAAGACAAATCTCTTCTAGGCTATCACTGTTTTCATGTTTGTGAAATAAGACCTGCGGGAATGCAAGAGACTCAGAGGCGGAGTTGGCATGATGAGAGCTGTGCTTTGAATCTATGAAGTCTTATATAGTCCGATGCTTTCAAAATAGGTTACAGGCATCACAAAATTAATATTTTTTTTTGTCTCCTAATCTGTCTCCAGTTCCTGGCCCGTAAAGCGGGAGTAATAATAGTGTCTCACATCCAATGTAGGAGAAAAATAATACGAAATAAGAGAAATGATTCATTTGATGCAGTAATTAATGTCCATAAGGAAATGAGTAATTCCTTTAGGATAGTAGAGTTTCAATAACATGTACAAATAAAGTCTTGGATTATACTTTGAATAACAGGAAGAAAACAGAATGCCTGGCTTCTGTTTGTTAAATTAACACCGTCTTCTCTGCATGGAATAACATAAAGACCTTGTGGCTGAACAGTGTGCAATCATGTAATCAAAGATCATATACTAAAATCTGATAAACAGATATGCATCTGGAGGCAAATCAAAGTTGCACAGATCTTTAGTTCTATTATTTTCCCAAATCCAGTGTCAGAAATCCACTAAAGTGTTAAATATTTTATTTCAATAGACTGCCTGAAAGATTATTTATCAGAAAAACAATATAAAGAACATCACGAGCCGTTTTGTGTGTCCGTCTCCCCGTACTCCCTCCCTGCCTGTTGCCTTATACATGTCGTAAATCCTCTACATTGTTGCTCTCTAAGGAACTGTGCAACTGGTTCATTGTTCGTTTGTCAGTTTGCATATGCAAATGGCACAGCGCCATACATTTCAGCAGCAGAAAAAGCTGTTTCTATAATCAGGAAAACTAGCAATTAATGAGGTGGGAGTAGGAGCAGATATTGCTATAGGCAGGAACAGCAGGCTTTTGTGCCGTTCCTCCACGACTTTTTGTGTCTCTGCCTGGGTTTTAAAACAGTTATGTGGTCGAGACAGCCTCTGGTCGTTGTCTTTCTAGTCAGTTCTGCCTTCCAAGGGCTCTGCACTATGTAAAGATGCTATTGAAAACTCATTCACTCTGAGAATGAATTTGAAGGTGAGGAGACTTCATTTGAAAAAACGGCCTAACTGAATGGCTTTTAGAAATGTTCTTTCCTCAGCACGTGTGTTGCTCTCTGGGCTGCCCTACCGCTGAAGGTGGGAAAATAAGAAACTGCAACAATCAAGGCAGACAATGATCAGAACATGCGTATGAGAGCTGGGAGACCCTGCTTGGAGGGACCATGGACAGGAGATGCTTCATTCTGGACGTTTGCTCTGCCATATTTTCTACGTATACTTCCACATAACCCCTGTATTTATCTAGTAGCACACTACTCTGGTATAAACTGACATATTTTACAAATGGTTTGGATTGTAGCATGGTATTTAAAAGGAAACACAGATGTTAGAGAGCAATTCAGAGAGGAAATGAAAAGAGGAAGAGCATCTGGAGACTTGAGTCTGGGCTGGAGCTCTGGTTGCTGGTTGATTTAGTACTCTGGGGTCTTTGCAATCAGATCTGGCCTTTCTGCTTTTAAGTAGGTGCTCCGAAGTATTCCCCAGCATACCTGCCTTTGTTCTGGGTATGGGACTATGCACTGTGTGATTTTGAGGCTCTGGAGAAAGGACAGACAGAGGAATTACTTTGATGCTAACTCCAGTTGCAATATTCACAGCCACAAGTTTTAGATCCCTTTCAGATCTTATCAACCTTCTAATAACACTTGGTGTCCACAAACAGTTGTCTGTTCTATGAAAAGTTTAGCAAAGGACCATCACCCAAAGAGAAGAGACTCTGGGCACTCTACCTAAGGGTTTTGTGTTTCAGTCACTGCTCTGAGTCCAGTAAAGCTGGCAAACCTGCTCCTTTCCTAGGTTTAATAGACAGGATTGTGAGCATCTGCACAACAAACTGTTACACCACCTGTGGCGATGATAAATATTTTATACTGTGCAGAATTTGTGTCTTGGTTACAATTGCTTGCATGTTTCTGTTGTGCTTGTGTCTGTTTGTTGAGTTTGTGCAGATGGTATCTGTGCATCTGAATAGGCTTGACAGAAAATTCTTGTGTTATTCATCTTCTCTCAGGCTGAGGAATAGAGAGTTCAGGAGCAGTTTTATGTTGGAAACGTAACAGTGCAATGTTATCATAATTCCCTGGTATTTGTTGGGAGAGGTGTTTTCTTAATAGCCCCACAGCCTGGTACTTGCTCTTCCTCAACCTTTCTTTGTCCTCTGTGAAATGTGAGATTTAATGAATTCTAAGGATTACACATAGCCAGTCTATTTTCTCAGCTAATTTTATCATTTAAACAAACATTTTAATATTTTTTACCCTTCCACTGACTTGTCAATGCATAGCCCGGGAAATACTGAGTGATTTATCTTTTGCTATCAGGGATGTAGTTTACATCTCCTAATAAGTAATATAGCTGTTATCTGTGTTTAATGTAGGAATTTCTTTCTTTCCTTGAGCTTTGGTGCTGTATAATATATGCTATCTAAATCTAGCCAAACTTAAAAGCATCATAGAAGACATTTGATGGAGATCAACCTTAGGGTCATTTCTTTGTTGTCTTTGGAGTTTGTTGGGAACAGTGTGAAGGAAAAAGTAGAATCAGTGAGATGAGGGGTTTTTTTCTGCAGACTTTCCCAATTTATATTTCAACTTATCAAAAAGTATATTCCGAAGACAGAAATTCCTTTTTTTTTTTTTTTGACGTAGTTCTTCCCTGCATTTTATTTTTTTGTTGGAGGAATATTTTACTCTGCTCTGAGGTATTGACCACTTCAACGTTCTAAACACGATATTCAAGCCTCCTGGATGTTTCTGCCAGTGCAGCCAATTCAGGCTCCTAGGACTGCAGGGAGAGAGAAGTATAAGAATACATGCAACACTTGTGGAGGCCAAAGGTATTAAAGGGTTCAGGAAGGGGCGGGTCCACTGAGGGCTATTAAACATAATGGCCCAGATGCAACTGTTGTGTTAGTGGAGATGTGCACTCTAAATGCAAACTCTTTGGTTAGATCAGAAGATTTTGTAGCATTATATATGTGGGTTTGGAGATATTTTTATTTAGTGTGTGTCTGTTTTCTAGATAATCATGTATGAGTGTTGCAAGTGTATCGGGATTTTTATTTCTCAAAGACAGAAAAGAAAATGTACCCGTTGTGTAGCTTCCTTTAAATAATATAACATGTAGGAGAGTATAATGGATTCAGCTCTAGGCAGGCTACACAACACTTGTTTTTGAGGGACTTGTTCTGTTCTTTTTGGAAATCCAGTAGAATATTAGCAACATGAATAGGATTGAACTGTAAATGCTAAAAATTATCAAAGCTAAATACATGCAATTTAGCTAGCCACAAATTACATACAGTAACAAAAATATCACTAGCAGAATTTGTAAAGGAGTATACATATGGATTATGGTGAGCTTCAGCATTTAGAGGAAAAATGATTTAAAAAAGAAGAAAAGCAAGCTACTTACGGAAATCATTTTCTGGCTATCCCGGGTCATAAATAATCTGTGCCAAAATGCAAAAAAAGTACTAAAAATATTTCTTCAATACAGGTTTGACTGTCCTAGTATTGGACAAAGCAGCTAAGTTTGTAAAACAGCACAACTGCTGTGTGCATAGGCTGCCTAATTTATTTTAATTGTTGTTATCCCTTCTGGTATAATCAAGTCTCTATAGGTAGGACACAGAAAAGTTTGCAGCTTTTAACATTTTACAGAGTTCAAAATAAACTGCATATAAAAAAACCCACTTAATTTCTTTATAAAACCAAATGACACCATTGTTGACTCTATGTGAACAGGAACGTGTAGGTTGTTTTTACCCCACATTCATTGTCTTTTAAAGATAATGCAAGTTTTGATGGTGCCTTTATGTCCCATCAGTCTCTTCATATTGTGAAAAATGCTTTCATGTTCCTGATAGGGAAATGATAATTTGCAGTCTTGAAGAGATTGTCACATAAAGGAGACTGCATGTACTGGGCTGCATATGCTGCACAGATGAGGTAATGTCTGTGGTGCACACTTGAGATTAACCTGTTTGAAGCACAGAATACTGTTTTAATGATGAATTAAAAACCAAAGGGGTGTGTGTGTGTGAACATATTACTTTGGGCAAAAAGGTGAAATCCTTTCTAAAAAGGTTAAGTGTGAAAGAAAAACACTGTGCTGCAGAAATGAGCTGGAGAATTAATGCATTGTCAGAGGGAGTTTGAGAAAAAAAGAGTATCTTCCCAAGGTGACATATGACTTAATGAGAGGCTGAAGAAATGTAGTGGAGGTGTAGAGAGGAAATAGATAAAAATAATTCCTGTTTCCTCTTACCATCAGACTTCCAGGTGTTACATGTTTTCTTTGCCTCTTGGATCTAATAAAAGACTTGTGGGAGTCAATGAAAATATTTTTGCCTCTGTATTCTATTTTTCCCCAATAAGAGAAATTCTGAGAAAAAAAATGAAACACCATGGTAATCTGAAAGGCATTTCTTTAGATAATGTAGATTGTAAATTATTTCCTTACAGGAAAAGCAGTGCAATCTTGGGTCATAGTTCAGCTTTTAAACCAGTTTTGATCAATTTTCAAAAAACCAAGGCTTTAAGAAAAGTAATTGCCAGATAGCTTCAAAATCTACTTACTACTGCAAGTGATATGTTGAAACATACCTTTTTGAAAATAATTGAGATATCATCAGTCCATATACTACCTGAAATAAACTGCTTTATATACAAAGAGGGGGAAGAGCATGTTTCATAAACTAGTGCACTGAAGCTTTAGAAATGCAGCACAGTATTGAATATCTAGATAGATTTAGTAATCGCTGAAACTTTGTAGCCTAATTATTGAGAGGTTTTTCATTTTTCAGATGCTAGAATTTCAGCTTCTGTTGTGCAAAGAAATTTCTCGCTTTAATTGTATTTCTTTTAAACTGAAATTGTAAGCTGCTTCACTAACATGCTCCATTTATCATGACACTCTTAAGAGCACACCTTCAGAAAGGATTTTGTGTAACTGCAGAAGTGGAAAGCTGAGAGGTAGTTTTAGTAATTGAAGAAGGTTAATCTTGTATAGTGAACTTCTTGTGTGGATAATAACAAACGTCAGCAAAACTTCAGTTGTTTGCTGATGTCCCATTGCCACTAGTTACAATAATATACATTATATTAACAGGACAATTATATTAATATAGAAGTCCTTAGATAATTTTTTATAATAGTAGAATCTAATTCTTGATAAAAAAGTGGAAGAAGCACCTATAATTAAACAACTGTACATAATGTCGATGGTTTTATGCCAGCCAGCAAGAATCTTTTCCCTGGAAAGGCAACCAGAATATCAGCACAAGCGTGATGCAGGTCAGTGGACTTTAACTCAAGGATTAATGACATGAAGGTGTGTCAGGGGAGGGTTAGGCTGGATATTAGGCAAAGGTTGTTCCACTGCAGGGTGGTTGGGCACCGGAACAGCTCCCCAGGGAAGTGGTCAGAGCACCAGCCTCACGGAGTTCAAGAAGCACTTGGACAACACTCTCAGGCACAAGGTGTGACCCTTTGATATGGTTCTGTGCAGAGCCAGGAGCTGGGCTCAATGATCTTTACAGGTCTCTTTCAACCCAGCATATTCTGTGATTCCTTGCTGCTTGAAGTTAAACCGCAGCTGCAAGCGGTAAGTGGTATCAGTTGATGCGCCTCCCTGTACAGCATCTAGAGGAGTGGAGGGAGGAGTTCTTCCTGGATTTGCCTCATAGTCCACTGTGGGACAGGGATTAATGTCCTTGTGTCTCAGGCCCAGCACCACCAGCGATGCAGTGGCCGCGCCGTGTTCATTTTAACCGCGCAGCGAAGGCTGCTGTGCCACGCCGTGCCCTGCGTGCGGGGCGGTTCCCAGACAGAAACTGCTACCCTTCCACTGTGCTCAGCCCGTGCAATGAGCCTGAGCTTCTGGGAAGTGTTGGGTTCACTGTAAATGTGCAATAAATTCAGCACTCAGAAGTATTTTGGGCTGACTGCAAATGTGTGAATCAGTTGTGCAGTCTGTTAATGGCAGATCTCAAGCTTCCAGGCAGTGTCAGACCTACAGTGTGTGAATGTGCAGTCAGAATCACAGGTGGAGTTGGCTTGGGAGGGACCTTTGAAGACCAGCCAGCCCAACCCTACTGTCATAAGCAGGGTCACCTTTCGCTAGACCAGGCTGCTCAGAGTCCCCTGCGGCCTGGCTTTGAACATTTCCAGGGATGGGGCAACCTCAGCTTCTCTGGATAACATGTTCACCTCTCTCATTGTAAAAATTTTATTTTTTATTCCTAATCTAAATGTCCCCTCTTTAGATTAAAGCCATCACTCCCGGCCCTATCACAGCTGATCTGGACAAAAGTGTCAGGAAATGCATTTCATTTCCAAATGACAAGTAGCTGGAAATGGGGCCTTGTTTGGGAAAACCTGGGCTAAGGCAGTCCAGCACAGATGGCTGCAGAGCTCGTCAGTGCCTTCTGACAATCAGGGAGATTTCAGCCTTGTCTTAGGTTAGTTGCTCCTTTAAGAGGGCTATGTAAGGCCAGAAAAAAAAAAAAAAGTGTTTTTTTTCATTATGGCTTTGCATTGTCTTCCCATAAGCTGTGTATGAGGCAGTGATGGATTGGAGAATGTGGAGCTCCTTGAGACAAAGTGTTTTGGGGAAACAAGTATAAGTATGCATCCAATAAAGCAAACTGTGCTTTGCCTCTTTCAATGAATCAGCTGAAGAATAGACTTTTTTCTTCTTTTTTTTATCTCATTGGCAATAATTTTGCTGCTTAGTCTTCAACCTGGAGGCTATTTTTAATTTTAAGAGGATTTCTCTCCTGATGAGGTGATAACCTAAAATGGCGCAGGAGGATCTAATGCAGCATGTTTTCATTCAGGGACTCTGTTTTACAGTCAAGCCTAGCAATACGAAAAGGAAGCTTGAAAAGAAATTGTTAACTTTATAGATCCAAAGTTGTTCAATTTTCTGCACATGTGTATTTATGATTTTGAACATTACACTACAACTTACATGCCAAAGAAATACTTGGATCCCATGTGGTCCTCCAACTGCTTATGTATATCCAGAATGTTGCTGTATATGTAGAAATACACATACCGCACAAAAATTATCTTGGAGAAGAAGCTAGGGAAAGCTGCCTGGCACAGGACAAGAGGGGATTTGAGGATGGACTCCTAACAAAAAAAATGAAGACGATAACTGAATCATCAAATTGTTCAGGTTGGAAAAGACCTACAAGATCATTGACTCCAACCACTAACCCAGCACTGCTAAGTCCACCACTAAACCATGTCTCTAAGTGCCACATCTACATGTCATTTAAATACCTTCAGGGATGGTGAGTTGTGTAAGACTGAGCTGTTAAGCAATAATGGTTCAAAACATTCCCCCATTTGTGGAGTGTGTAAGGGTGCTTTGTTGAGATGGAGGTGTGCTTTTGGGTGTGCAATGGCTAAACCTCGGATCTGGTGAGACAGAGAGTGAAAGAATGAGGGGCTATGAGCGAGATAGGAGACGGATCCTGTGGAGATGGATTGTGCCTCTTGTCATGCTAAATTGTCCTCCCTTGCACAAAGCACTGGGTTGTGGGGCTGCCCCTTGCTGCCCCCGGGGAAGGAGGAACACTGGCTGTGGCCTGAGCATGTTCGTCTCTGCTGATGGGCCACAATCGATGCCACTGCGCTGATGTGATGGGCAGCTGTGCTGTCTTAGAAGGCGTTAAGCACTCCCAAGTGTCCCAGGATCAACACTATTGCATCAATCTCCCAGCCCCAGGGGAGGTGACTGGGCGTTCCCACCTGAACCTGAGTGGATATAAACCCAACACGTGGTGTGTTCCAGAGATTTTTCCCCACCACTTCTTTGGGACTTCCTCCCCCACCCAATGGATCTGGTCTGTGACCAAGACTACAAGCAGCCAAATCTTCTTGTGGGGCCAGTGGGTGGTGAGATCTTCACTCTGGTCCCTTCTCTCTTTCTTTCTTTATTTTGTGCTTCATGCTCTTGCCCTTTCTCTCTTTCTTTTCCTTTGTGCATGTCCTAGGATGATGTTGCACTTTCATACTGCAGTGCTTTTATGTTGTTATGTTATTACAGATAGTAACAACCAAAATGGCTACACACCTGCTTTCCTTTGCAACCAAATGGCTCTACAATAAACACAACGTACGTATGTTCACCAAAACCAAGCCCTCCGTGTCGTTTCACTCTAACCTGGCCCAAGGGATCTATTTACAAGAACCTGGGTTACCCTCACCTTCTTCGGCGGGTCGTAACAAGACTCCACCACAGCCCTGGGCAGCCCGTTCCAGTGCTTGATAACCCTCTTGGTGAAGATTTTCTTCCTATTAGCCAATACATAAATCAGCCCTGCTGCAACTTCAGGACATTTCCTCTTGTCCTATCACTTGGGAATAGAGACCAACTCCCACATTTTAAGTAGAAGTACCCCAGGAGAACCATGACTAACAACTGCAGGACTTCTCCCAGTTGCTTAGAGAATTTTTCATCTGCCTCTTCCCCCTGGCTGGGAGGTCTGTAACAGACTCCCATCATGGTATCTGCCAGGTTCTTAACCAGAAAGACTCAATCCCACTGGTACCATCATGAAGCTCTAGACAATCAAAACTGCCCCTAAAATACAGGGCTTCCCCACCTTCTCTCCTTCCTTGCATACCCATTCTGAAGAGTTTATACCCATCCATTGCAGCTCTTCAGCTGTGTGAACCATCCCAGCATGCTTCTGGCATGGCAAATATGTCACAGTTTTCCTGCTGCACGGTGGCTTCCAGGTGCTCCTGTGTGTTGCATTGGTGCAGATAGATTTGCATTGGTCACAAGGTTAAAGCCCAGACAAAAGCCAGAGGGCAGAAGGAATGTCACCACGTTTGGAAATATGCACTCACAGCTAATACCGTTGCTGCAGAAGGATTTTTCGGGCACAATAGCTGGTAGCTGTCCCAGAACCAGCACAATTGGTGCTTCTGCCCTACAAACAGCTGATTGTGGGTGGTGAAATTGCTGCCTTAAAATCAAGTCAGGCCATGAACATCCTTTTTTTTTGTCCTTCTTGTTTCTCTCTAGAGTGACTTCCAGGGCATCTTTAATAATCTTTCCTTGGCACATACACCAAAGGTATCTATTTTTTTCACTCTGTTACCAGAACAGCTGCATATTTCTTCCTGTTTGCAGCCCCCACCCTTGCCCCGAGGACATGACAGTAGGCTGTGAACTTCTGGAGTCAAGGATCAGTCCCTTAACTCCCATAAAAAGAAAAAAAAATCAATCTCAATGAACCTTGGCATATTTTTCTAATTGATGTGAATGAGATGAAAGGGATAGCTGACTTCTGTGACCTCTGCAGGATAATTGAGTATCATGTGTTGCATGAATAAAGGGGTGTGCCATAGCTGCAAAAATGGGAATTGACACCACTCTGCTCTTTAACAACATCCATTGGTGTGTGACATCCAAGTACATTAACAGCTGTCACCCTTCTTTTCTCTTCTGCTCACCTCCCACATACTTTGTTCATTTGCATGATGAAACTTGGTGAGTGAAATAGTTTGATGTTTACAATTGTTGAGACTCTTGTTCCAACATATTTTCATAAATGCAACTGTAATTATTAGTCTGCTGGTACTCTTTCCATCTTTACCAGAGCAAGACGGCAGGAAAGTCAGCAGAACATCTGGGCAGGTTCTTCCGCATCCTGCAGTATTGGAACTTGGAGGAGGAGTGCATTGACATAGGTCTACATTACAGATAAGATATTTATCAAAGGAATAGGTTCTTCAGTGGTGCAAACTGACAGGTACATTGTTAAGACTAAAATTGCTCTCCAATGTTTTTTTTTTCCAATAAAATTACTTTGAGCTGATTTTGTGGTATTTCTTTCTCAATCAAAAATGAGTAGTATTGAAAAGGTTTTGAGAAAAATTGGTTCATATTATACATTTTTGAAAGAAATATTGCTTCTATGTTTTTATTTCATTAAAGCTTTTGTGTCTGGCTGTAAACCAAGCGTCTGTCATGTCTTACTCCTCCTGGAAGGTTTCGTAGCAACTAAAGAGGAAGAGCATCATCTTACTACACCATTTCAGTCAACTTAGAGTTGAAATGGTCATGCTTGTGTTTTAAGTTATGTATTTAAGCATCTTTTGGAATTGAGAAGGTCTAACACAGACAGTGTGAGCTTGCTTTCCCTTCCCTTGGTTAGGATAGAGAGTTCTCCTGTTGCATAGAGAAGCTGCATGGTACTAATTACACTGTAGGAAAACTAGCACATACTCTGTGTGTGTGCCGGAGCTGGATTTGTTCTGCTCTCATCTGGTCTGTGGGAATTTATTTGACAGTTGAAAGGATGTTTGAGCTGGCTGTTAAGTACTACAGGAGCATTAGGCAAACGGGACTGAAGATTCCGTTCAGGAGAAGATCTGCTCGAACATCTGTCTTGCTAACTAATTATACTTGATATAGCTATACTCAGCAAACCTTTTGGTGAGAAGTTTGACTCTCCTTTTAAAGCTGCAGTTACGCTGTAAAGCTTTTAGTACAAGAACAGTCATATGTCTTATGCTGGTACAAAGCAGAATAACTTCAATAAGCATCATAAGGAAATACAGGGATATGGGCTAACAACATAACTACTCTTACCAAAATGCATCTAGATCCATGGTAAGAAAGACTGGAAATACGAGTTTATGCTGGCACTGTTAAAACAGCAACACCTTTTAGTTTCACAGGGACTAATTTGCATGAGTCATGGATGATGAAAAGGTTATGCTTGAAGAACCAGGTTCAATAACTATTGAATTTAGATGGATACTTTCCTGGGCTTTGGATCAAGTTATAATTTCCAACTCAAGTTATTTGTAAGTTAGAAAATATTTCAAATGCCTCTGGATTTCTTTTGATGTGTTGAATGTGTTCCAAAGTGAATAATGGTTTGAAGGAATAACATGTGCTTGACAGAGTGAACTTCAGAAATAGTACAACTTGCTTTTTACCATGGTAAATCTTTGCTATAGGAAAGTCATAGCTAAAGTCAGACCTGATTGTGACTGCACAGGGGGCAGTGCAAAGGAAGTTAATGAGACCATTTTCTATTATTCTGATTAAAAACCAGAGCAGTGCACTCCAGGCTGTGAATTAGTCTGGAGGGCAACATTTTAATTTGTGGAATAAACAAAAAGGGGCTAAAGCAGTTATTGTGAGCAGCTTGCTTAAAAACCACATTAAGCTACATAGGAGGTCTGTTTAAAATTACTTTGTTTAGCAAAGAGCAACAATTAGAATTAGAAACAGTTTGGCTGTTAACATCTAAAACTAATTTCCTAGCTGAGACTTCATGGCAGTATCTGTATTATATGAAAGACCTAAACCCAAACATTGGTCAAAAAATCCTGAAAAGGTCCAGAAATATGTTTGTATGTGATCCTTGCCTGGTTTCTTTGAACTATCTGAACTTTTCCACCTTTTATCTTCAGGAGAGACTGCGAAATGTAGCCCTCTGATTATGCTTGGCAGTGAAATTATGTTTCTAGGAGCTGGCAAGTCCCCTAACTCTCTCATGCAAACTCTCTTCTTCAGTTGCCCTAAGTAATGACAGAATGTATGCTTGGAAACATCACAGGCCTGAGTACATGGGCTTTCTTTCCAACCACTCCTATCTCCCAGACACAGCCTCTGTATTTATGTGGGCTGTGGCTGCCTTGCAAAAGCTATGCCTGCCCTGGTGCCCACGAGGTGCAGCAAGCACAATTCTCTCTGAGCAGGATTGCAGCAGGGTTTCTGTTCTACTCACAGCCTGTGCAACTCATTTACTCCCTGACTTCGGTTACTCTGATCCTATTATGACTCAGCTGCATTCTTCACACTGTCTGCCTATAAAGCATGGATTAATTTAAGCTGGTAATTTTGATCTACACAGCATTTAACAGCATACAGCTTGGCTGTTTGAAGATCATTTTCAGCCTTCACCTTCTGGGTATCTGTGGTCGGCCACAGTTCACTGTGTAATGTTTCCCACCCTCTTGCTCTAAATTAGGAATGTACACTTGTCCTTAGTAGGGTGCAACCTGCTTTGTTTCTCACCTGTTTGAAAAAGCTTATTTTTTAGTGTTAGTATGTAATGGAATTTAACTAGTAAAACAGCTCTGTAAATCCTTTCTCTTCTTCTGTCAAGCCATGTTTGCCAAGAATCCAACAAATGCTGTTTCAGTAATAATCTTGGTAGTATATGTACAGTTGCTGAGTGGTCACATAGGGCACTGTGCCTTTGGAAAGCGTTTGGATAATGAGCCCTGTTCACCAGCACAAGAAAATATACGACAACAGCTCTTCTCTGGATGTTTTTAAGTACAGAACCCCATTTTGGGAAAGCATTTTGTATTTAAAACATCTGTATTCTAATTCTTCAGAATAACAATACATTTAAAGCATGAGCCTTCAATTGCTATGTATGTATCAGACTAGATGATTTCTAGGATATGAGCTGTAATCTCCTCTTCCACTGCAGCATCACCTAATGAATTGATGAGACACATGATGCACCTTCTCCATGAAGGCAAGTTAGAGCCCTGTTTGATAACTTAACAGCTGAACTGAGGGTTCAAAGCTAACTCCCAGTACTTGAGAAGGAAGAGCTGCTTCATAGTGGACCTGAAGAGAATGACAGTCTTTTCACACCCATCTTCTCATCTGAAGAGACTGTTCCTCTATCAGCTCTTCAATCTCTAACAATCATGTTAGGCCAGACAACTCTGAATGAAGCCACAAGGTGTGTTTGTGGGGACTGTGTCTGATGAAGAGGCCGAGTTAAAATGGTGGGAGATACAGGCTACACAGTGCACGAGGAAATGTTTCTGTCCGAAGAACATCCCATCCAAACAAAGTGTTTCCACAGACTGGTTTGGGTCACAGAAAGACCTTATTTTGATGACGGAAATGTTTCATGTGGCCATCTTCCTGCTCAGTCTTTTCTGTATTACCATACTATCATATGACTCAAGTCCAGCAGTTTAATTATGTTTTACATGGGTATTTTCTTGAACCTTTTACTGCATTGCTTTTAAATATGTTGTGGGTTTTGGATTTTTTTTTTTTAGGGTTGCTATCATCTGCTCTCTAGGCTGATCAGTTCTCTCTGATTTGCTCTACTTCCAATCTTACACCATAGCACTCTTCCCATTATTTCAGGTGAAAAGGTAATTATTGTAAAATGCTTTTATGGTGTTGTCAACATAGTAATTTATGCCTTTCCTTTTGCATCATAATCTTTATAGTCTGAGATTTTTCTCTGCTCCCATATGGGACTGTCCTCCATGACCCCAGAGCAGATGCAGATAATGCCAAACCCAATGAGTATGTTCTGTGTTGCTTCTTTGTATTTTGTTTCTGATTCTCAGCTTTATTCCTTTACTGGCCTCAGTACTGTCTCTTCCTTGCCACTTTACAAAAGGTTTTTTGGTTTGTGCTTACCCTAAACCCTTGTTACTGCAATCTGTGGAACCCCACTGGTGACAAGTCCCCAGGCTGATTTCACCCCATTCACTGTAACCCTTTGTGCCTGACCCGTGAGCCAGTTGCTCACCCATCACAGGATGTGTTTATCCAGCTGTGAGCTTGACATCTTGTGCAGAAGGACACTGTGAGAGACAGCATTTAATTCTTTACTGAAATCCAAAAATCTCATTACATCAACTGGATGCCCTTGATCAACCAGTTGGGTTACCTTGTCATAAATTAAAATCAGGTTCGATAAGGAGGACTTTCCCCTCATGAAGCCGTGCTGGCTGTGCCCAGTCCCTGCGTTGTACAGAAAGCACATTTTTCTCCCTCCAGACCAGGACCTCCAAAAGCACCCTTGTACTGCTGGGTCCAGTTTCAAGGCCACAAATGCACTCACCTTTCTCTCTTTCAGCTGACTCAGTGCCATCCCACTCTCCTGCATTCTGGGGTGAAAGGGTAGCCCAGCACAGAGGTGCTGCAGCTTGTGGCATGTGAAACACGACTTGCAAACTTCTGCTCCAGAGCACTTCACAGTGTAATCAGATCGAACACTGCAATTCCCTCCCCATAGATCTCTGCTGACTGAAGCAGCAGAGCAGTACTAAGCAGGCCACCATGCGTATCACTGCTTAACTAAAAGCAGATTCTTTCCATTCTACTCTATGAAGAGATGATCATCATTGCACAGTACAATTTGGTACTTTAACACCTTAAATACAAAGTCTTTGGTGCAGCTGAGAACAAATAAATTTCTAATACTTACTTCTGAATGAAAAGAGTAAACGCCTTCAAAGCAGAAAATATTTCATTTTGTTATGCAATTCCACAGTGTGAAAGAAGATAGGGCCCTGACCCAGAGTGTAAAGTTCAATTTAGCATTATGTGCCTGGTTAAAGTAGGCACTAATTAATCACACCTACTTGGCAGAAAGGATTCTTATGCATCACTCAAATCCAAGGTGCTGGGATAAACAGGCACATCTCAGGAACACAGGACATTCTCTTAACCAGAATCAAATATGACCCTCAGGTGGTGGAAGACAAACTAGAATTGTTGTCAGCCCAGCAACTGGAGGCAGCCCTTCTCTCTGCCTTGGTATGACACACGCACTCTAGACATTAGAGTGACTGAGATATTCTTGTAACAAAACAGCTTTATGCATCCACTTAAAAAATAAACAAAATGGAAAAGTAGAGTGCTTTGGCCTTGGGCAAGGTGAAATACCAGAAATATAATGAGTTAAATTACCTTCCAGGCTTGTGTGGAAGTGCTAAACCTCTTCAAAACACAAGGTTCTTACACAAACACCATTTATTCCAACAGGACACATACTGCTAAATAAAATGAGTCACTATGAATGAATCAGATGGAGTTGGAACAAACTTAGAAGCTTTTTATAAGCTCAAGGCATATTGGGCAATAACTAAAATGCCTACAAATATTCAGAGTACTGGGTAAGAATAAATTTATGCCACCTTGCAAGAAGTATTTTTTGTATCTTAATACTTATGGCAAAATAATGATTTTATTTATCATTAATGGAGATGAGACAGGAAGCTGTGAAAACAGAATATGATGAGAAAAGCTAAGATCATGGTATTGTTTACTTTGGGAAAAGAGAAAAGCAGTATTTTATTGCAGTTATAGCAACAAATGCAGCCAAGGATTCGCTGTGCCTGTTTTGAAACTGCATTTTGTGCAAACAGTAATTATGACAATTTTTTTTATTAGACGTTAAATGAATAGCTAAGAAATTCTCTAAATAGAAATTCAAGAAGCACCATTTTAACTTATTTTTTTAAATTAGGCAGTACAGAAAATGGAATAGGCTATTCTGCCTTGCTCAAACCATTTTGATAATTTTGTTAAATAAAGGAGGGAATATTCAATTTTATATGTGCAAAAGCTAATATTTACATTGTTCAGTACATAGAGGCAGGATCACATTAAGAGCAACTGAAAGAGGAAGAGAATAAACTGTTCTTAAGGTCCACTGTAGATAGAACAAATATTAATAAGCTTAAAGTATAGTCAGGTAAGATTTTAGAAAAAAAATCATTGTAATGATAGAGCTAGTGAGGCATGGGAAGGGATAGCACAAGGAAGTAATGGAACTACCCTCCCTGGAAAAGATTAACCCAATTTTCACCAATGTTTATTTACAGTTGAACTGCTCTGGGACAGACTATAACTACCTCTTCAAGTCCTCTCCAGATCTGTTTTTTAGCAGTTTTAATAAAGCAATTGTTAATGATTTCATCTCACACACAAGGCCTTTGTCACTTGGCATTGTAAGGGATATGCCGATTGCCAGAAACAATTCCTGCCACAGAGAAATCAGGGCAGACAGAGATGAAACAGATTTCTCCTTGAAGTTAACTGCTCTCTATTTTTGTGATTTTTTTTTTCCCCTTTAAATATATGAGTTTGAGAGAAATCAAATGGACAGCACATACAGAGAGCAGACACCGGATGAAGGAAGGCTTTGAGACCATCAGAATGCAACGGTGCCACTTGACGCAGGGACTTGCTAACTAGTCTTACTTTGAAAAAGTGTGCACAAGGGAGGGAGCTGGAGGTTCAGATTATACATTTAGGTTATACAGTTGACATAGAAAAATTATTGTTCCCAAGATTTTTTAATTATTTCTTTTGTTGCAGTCCTTGCATTAACAAGCCAGCTTGACCTCCTACGTGGAATATCATCACTGTCTTCAGGAAAGAACCTTTTCTTACACATTGCCATATACACACTCCTGCTAAAGACAGGGTCTCGCAGCTGCTTGCTGCCCACCGTGGCTAATGGTCCACGTAACCTGAGCAGCATTCCTCGAGCACCATGTTCACACTCAACTCTGAGCAGCTGCAGCAGCTGTGTGAAGTGCAACCTCAGATTACTAGGGACATCATTAAGTGAGTAATTAAGAAGCTGAATCTCTCCACTCTGTATCATTTCACCTACTTTTAATAGAATAGCTCCTCAGCCACCTTGTCTTTGGGGTTATTTAATTTATCATTAATTCAGTCATGTATTTTACAGGCAATACTGCTGAAAATATTGTTTTGCTACATTTGCGCAATAAACTGAAAAAAACCAGAAAGTGACAAATGTATTAAAAGAATTGAAAGTTAAGTCAGAATAAAGACAAAAAGATACGTTTCTGCCATTTGCCCACAATGTGCAGCACAGGCTGCATCATGCACTGAAAGCCCCGACAATCAAAGTCTTGACATTCTAGAACAGAAATCCCTCCCTCCTTCCCATGAAAGCTTGGACTTATTCCCAAATACTTTTAAAATAATTGGTTAAGCATAAGATCACAGCTAGCAAAGTTCTGACAATCCTTCCATCAATTAACTATTGTGGACGATCTCCCTGTTTTGTTATTAATACTAGGATTTAGTCCCCAGATTTGCCAATTACAAACCTCAGTATTCACTCTCAGAGCCAGTCTCAGCCCAAAACCCCAGAGACGAAATGTTTCGTCCCCTTAAAGTAAGCATGGAAGAAGCATATTAAAATCTAGTGAAAAACTTCAAGTTTAAATTTTGTCTTACTTTTTTTCCTTTATGATACAGGCATTTAACATCCAAAATTCATCTGTAAGCAATCAAAACCATAGGTGAAACACAAGAACAAAGGATTTACCTAGTGAGTCATCAAAGTGCTTTATTTTATAAAGCCTTGCTCATGTTTGGAGTGTAATCTAAGCACTAACATACACAATAATGAGTCTTCCTTGCCCTATCCAAATAAACAGTTTATCAACAAGAGTGAGTGACAAAAATGCTACACAGACAAAAAGAATGCTTTGCTGTAAATGTCTAAAATGGTCTAAAAAGTACACTCGTTGGCCGCAATTAAATACGTACTCCAAGTACCTTATTTTTACTCCAGGGTCTCCCTGTGGCCTCATACCTTCAGAAGCTTCAGAAAACGAAACTTGGGTGAGAACGTAGACAACCAGGGTGTTTAGGGAGAGGACCAAAAAAAAAAAAAAAAAATCAAGCCACAGTACCATCTTATTTAAATACATACAATACAAAAGTATACACATACATTACAGTGCTGCAGACATCACTAAGTCAAATGTAACAAAAAAATCCTGTGGGAAAGGTCGGGGAAAGGAAAAAAAAATTAGTACAGAGCAACAGGGATAGTATTGCCTTTGGCCGCTGAAGAGAGTGTAATTAAGGGGTTGCTGTTGCACGGGCTCCTCTGAAGTGAACCACAACATAGGTTATGCACAATTGCAGGCTGAGCAGCACTGACATTAGTTATGGAGAAGGCATGCTGGCACTCCTGATCCCAGTTAGAAACGATGAGAGGGAGGTTTGACTTCTCTTATGTTGCCTACAAAATCTAACAATTTCAATAAAGAAATTTTAAAGGCACAGCTTTAGCACAGTGTATAAGTAGATAAACTTTTAAGCGTATGTAAATTCGTTTCTTTCAAGCATGGAGTCTTTCAGGGAAAAATACAAGAGGAGAAGGAATACAATGTTTAAAAATTTTAAACAAGTTAAACATGATCAGCACAGTTTCAGGCAATGTACTATACAATCAAAATTGAGTAAATGGTAGGACAGGTCATTCTGATGCTGAAAGACAACCTTGGGAAAAATCCCTCTGAAATATCCTTTCTCATTTTATTGTAAAAGAGTCTATCATGGAGGTGAGCGAGACATTCACTTAAGTACACTACTGCACATTACCTCTTGGAAGATGACAAATGTTACTTCATTTGTACTGCAAAATAACTTTACATGTAAACTCAAAAGTCATATATTGTACACGGCTCTGAAATTCAGAAATATCCCTGCTTTCCTAATAATGTAAACAGTAAAATTCAGGGTTCATTTTTCAAGGGATAATCTATAACAAAATACTGCTATTTCAACAGTACAACATAAGCATTTAAACTTCAAATTCCCAGTAAATTACAAGGGAATGGAATTTCTATCAGTGTGCACATCTTTCAGGATGGATAGAAGATGGAGCTACTATTGCCCAAAACTATGCGCTTCTTCAGATAAGCTTTTTTTACACTTGTAACATTATTAGTTCCTATATTGCAAGAATATAAAACAAATGAAAACTTCAGGTAGCAAAGAGAAATAAGCAAAGTTTTCCCTTAACATAAGTTTACTATAGCAAAAATGTACACATAGCATGAATTACGTTAGCTCTTTGTAAGGTAAGAGATACCAGCTCTCAGATGTCTGAGAGGCTGAACTTCCTGATGCAATGTGCTGAAAAAGAAGACAAAAACAGGAGAGGGAGGAAAGAAAAGGAAAAAACCCAACTGCTAGGAACCAAATGGGAAAAGCCTCCGGCACCAAGGGCTGTTGCAGCTGCTTTTTTAAGGAGTGCCAGTGTGCAGGGTATAAGTGTAACATTCGCAGTAAGGTCTTCATTATTATCGCCATCATCATCATCATGAAGAATACTGTCATGTATCTTTTTTCAAAAAATAAACCGATCCACAGTTTACAATTTGATATCAATATTGTAGATTTAACATGCATTTACTCTTCCCCACCCCCACCCCACACCTCTTTGCTCATTTATTCCATTTCAGCTGGTAGCATCAGAGTATTACTGTCACAGTGCACTCTGAGTAAGCTGTTCTATTTATTTAAATTATTTTAATTTTTTTTTTTTGCACACACAAAAGAGTCAGAAATAGCTAGAACTATGCTGGGAATATCAGGCAGCTGTTAAAGCGAGTACTCCACCCCACTTCAGTCATCTTTGCCAGCAGATGTAAACAAAGGGGTTGCTTTCTGTAAGGTGAGTGCTTCTCTGAGTTCCTTTTTTCCCTACACTTGTAGCCACTGCTGCTGTCCCCAGGTCTCGTGTCTGTCCTATGTAACAGGATAGGTTACGTCAAGATGTTGGCGATAAAGTCCAAGAAGCGCTTTGAATACTGTTCTGGATTAACAGTTGAAATTTCTGCACCAGCCTAAACAGAAAATTGGGAGGAGAGAAGAAAGAAGGAAGAACCAGTGTTTCATTTGATGCTTTTGTCACTGAGGATGTTAATAAATTTCATGTGCAGTTCCAGAACCAGAGACTAGAAACACAAATTGTAATGGCCCTCAAGCAGAATCTTACTGGTGCCTTTTCAGGCTTCACAGGAGGACACTCATAGTCAGTACTCATCACTGTAACAGCTATCTTCCATTTCTGAAACATTTTCTTTTTACTTTCCATACTTCTCTTTACTTTCATTATACTTCAGTCTTCTAGATGAATTTTTACAGCACAATTAGCCATGCTACACACTGATTCACCAGCAGATTCTGGTCTCTTGAGCAGCAGTGCCTTCATACAGAGAAGACTGAATTGCCATACTTAGATGTGGCATGTCAACAGTTGTGTGACATGTATTTTATCTGAATGCTACATAGCCTGGTTTGAAATACATGGTAAAAGTAACACTTTTTCAACATTTATGCATTTAAACCTGGACTCACTGAATAAGCCATATGATTGCCACGACCAATGAAGTCATGATTTCATTCATATTTTTACTTGAATTTTTCAGAGCCTTACCTACATTTTTATTTATATTTTTCCTGTTTTACAAAGGAGGAAAGTTGCATGCATGCAATTAATGAACGAACTTCATGTCACATGGCTCAGGATGGAGACAGAGAAATAAACAAAATGGATGTATTAAAGTAATGTTCTGTAATAAGTTCTAATCACAATCAGCTTCAATAATCATAGCTGTTACTCACAACGTATTTCTATCTGTTATTTAAGCCAGAAGTGTGAGTTTTTAAAGTCTGCTACTTTTAAAGTTAAGTAATAATTGCCAGATAATGGCTGCATATGGCCTGCATCAACTTTCAGCTGCCCAGAGAGCAGAGAGAGTAATGAGAGCATTGCTTTAGAGAGACAAAAAAATACCTCCTACGGGCCTTTGCAGGTCACATCATTCTCTACCGTAACTAAAAAGCCTGGAGCCCTTTGCCTAGAATTTCCCACAATGCCCTGACCCTTTAGATACTTAGACACAGGAGGGATTTTAGCCTCATGAATGAATATAGTCTTTTAAAAAAGTTTATGAAATTTGAACTTTAAATCACCACAGGAGTGATAATGGTAGATATAAATCATAAATCTGGAAGACTGGGCTGTTTCACCACAGTTCTTTGCTGTCTGCTGCTAAGCAGCAATTTCAGTCAAAATTAAATAATGGCAGTCAAACAGAAGCCTTCACTGAACAGTCTCTGAGTATTTAATATGTACATTTTATTTTTATGCCTGATTTTGTAAATTGTACTTATTTTTTTCTGAAGAAGTCTTCTGGAGTGAGCCACATTATATGCTGAAGAACTAACTTTCAGTAGGCTGTACCAAATAATGAAACCATCATTAGGGCCCTGTATCTGAAATCAGATTCATGACAGATTTCACAGGGTGGTGAACAGCTTTGTATGCAAGAATAAGGCGCATCTCACAAATTTAGGACAAAGTCTTAAAAAGCATGTCACTAGAGCTCTTTGCGGGTGAGAAAGCTGCGCATACAGCTGAAAAAGGAGTTCCACTGTAACGTGTAGTAGTTACTCTGTACATTTTTATTGCACATTAAACTTGAAAAAAATTGAAAACAATTCTGATCTATTTCCCCTTTCCCTAAATTTACTGAACTGTCCTGTATCAGGGCACTAAACAAAAATGCATGAATAACAAATGGAGTAAGAGGAAGAAACCAACCCAGATACTTACCCCATGCTTTACTGTTTTTGCAGCATGGGCAGCTTTCTTCTTTGCATCATAATGAGTAAGAATGTCAATAATGGCCATAAAGTACACCTCCTTCCTGGGTGCATCTGCCAACGACAAACACAGGGCAGTAAGAAGGACTTCTGAAACATCTTAACAACGTGTCCTCCTTCTAACAAAGGAGACTTGGTAAGACTCAAGCAGCAGCTAAGACAGGTCAATGTCAGTCATAATCAAGATCCATAAAAAAACACAGGCTCAAGCTGTCCTTAACTGAGAGTTTAACTGCACTCATATATAATGCAAAACCCCCTAAATGAGTGTAAAATAAAAAACTAGCATATAGAAATAGGAATTATTGCTCAGTTGAAGTAATGTGGATTTCATCTTTGTGGAAAAACGATGAAGTTTTATATGAAATGTAATGCTTCTGTGTCAACAAACAGAATCACAGAATCACAGAATGAACTAGGTTGGAAAAGACCTTTGAGAACATCAAGTCCAACCTATGACCCAACACCTCCTCATGAACTAAACCATGGCACTGAGTGCCACATCCAGTATTTTTTAAAAACGTGTCCAGGGATGGTGACTGCACCACTTCCCTGGGCAGATGATTCCAGTGCCCAATCACTCTTTCAGTGAAGAATGTTTTCCTGACATCTAACCTAAACTTCCCCTGGTGCAGCTTAAGACCATATTTTCTTTATTAATAAACCCATGTATTTATCCATGTCAATGCAAAGGAAAAAAGGTAACTTTCCTGTCTTGAACAGTCACAGGTAACTAGTTATACTTAATTTTACACACTAACATCAAACTCAGTTTCAGGCTTCTTACATACTCCTTATGACAACTTTCTTAGCTGGAACACAGAAATTGGGTATGAGTGCATAAATTTTCAAAAAGCCAAAATTTTCAAAAAACCAAAAAAGTGAAATATAACTTGGAATGCTGCTTTTCTCATTCTTTTTAGACTATGTTTAACAGCGTTATCTGCCAGAAAAGACCAATTATAGATGCTAGACTTTCTGAAAGGGAGGAAAACCCCATGAATTAACTGCTGAAGAACTAGTGAACGTCAAGAGCTAAGGATTATAGAAATCTTCTTTCTACTGCACCGAAGAGCAAATTTCCTTTTCCACAGAGTGAACTTCCATTTTTCAGTTTACATGTGCCTTTACGTGGTTGTGAGGACTTTAGGAATCTGATGCAAGAATCAAACCACCTTAACATAAAAATATTTATTACTGCTTACTTTCATGGGATTTTATTCCATAAACATCAATAGCTGGATCGAATTCCCCAGGAGCCAAAGGCAGTGAGCTGTTCAGTGTATTTCCTGGACTGTCTGGAGGGGTTCCAATGGGGTGGGTCCCATCACTTTCACCTTCCTCTTCTCCATCATTCTCTTCACACTCTATTTCTTCCTGTTCAGCTCTTTCAACATCGTGAATTCCAACCAGCAAGCTGTAGTCCATGAGTTTTAACTGAGCAAGGAACTAGAAAGTGATAATAAGCAATCTATCAATATTACTGAAAAACATCAGCTCCTCTTACAAACAGAAGTTACACAAAGGTGTCACCAGTTGAGAAAAACTTCTAAGGCACTTCTGAGAGAAAGCAAAAGGGAAGATTAGGTGATAAAGCTGGCAAAGAGATACTTGACTTTATTAAAATGTAGCAACAGCACACAAATTACTTGAAACTTGTACTGTAGCCCACTCTTCCAAAAGCCTCAGGGAAAAAAAAATCTGTGTCTAGTAAAGACCAGTGCACTTGCAGGCTGACAACTGTTACTCCTCTCTCTTGTTTCAGTCAAACTACAGAATCATAGAATATCCTGGGTTGGAAGTGACCCCCAAGGATCACTGAGGCCATCTTGGCCCTGCTGTACAGAAACATTCCCAAGAGTCACACCATGTGCCTGAGAAAATTGTCCCAATGCTTTTTGAACTCCGTCAGGCTTGGTGCTGTGGCACCATCCTCTCTGCCCTCCTTTGGACAGCTTTATATCTTTCTTATGTTGTGGTGCCGAAGACCACACACAGCACTTGAGATGGGGACTGCTCTGTCACTGCTCAGTGTCCAGAGCAGCCTCTGTGCTATCAGGTGTACGGATGCTGTGATCTGCTGAACCCACCCTCTCAATCCCTTTAAAGTTTTATTAAAGAATCATGAAAAAGCGTTCATACATTCTTGCAGTGGAAATCTGCGAAGTTTTACACCCTGAAGACAGGAACTGATGTATTCTCTTCACAGTGACAGGCTCATGACTTATATCGTGTAAGCAAAACATGATGTGAATGTATGTGAATGGAAGGGTGGTTTTGAATAAAGAATAAGGATGGGAGATTTTAGAAAACTGAAAGATGAATACACTCTACATACAAACGAAGAGTTATTTTAGTTGAGGAGAGCAGGATAAGGTAGAAAGAGGAGGATGGAAATAAGGAAGGTATAAAAGCAGGAAAACGGGATAAACAGCTCAAGGGAGTGAGGGATAGGCAGGACAGAGCTGTGCTGCAGCTTAAAAGCAGTACTGTGATTTCAAACTTGTGAAGCCCATGCTTATGGTATGCAGAGAAAATGGCTGAAAACAAAAATTGCTTCAGTTTTTATAAACTCTAATGGTTATAAAAAGGAAGTTAGAGCTGACCAGGGAAGAAGGCATTTAAGCTAGACTTTGGCACAGAGATAGTGATGGTGATGAAAAAAATGAGTATAAAATACTAGGTAACAAGAAACTGCAGTTTGCCAAAATCTGATTCTGAGAAAAGTGATGAGCTGGAGACAACTGTAAATTCAAGTGCTAGAAAAAATATTGTGATATGGAGAAGAGGTTTTAAGAAGAAGAAACTGTTTTTTAATGATTTCAATATAATTTATTTCAATATAATAAAACAATAGACTCTTCATAGGACTGGAAGAGATCTAAGTTTGAAGAGCTGATGCACGACAATATATGAGACAAATAGATGAGAACGGCCAAAGGCAATGGGGTGGAAGAACTCCAGGCATATTACTCACTACTTGGTAAATACAGGGGAAAAAAAAATCTACCAATAATAATACAGAACAGCATAAAAGAGAACAGATTCTTGGGAAAAAACAGTGAGCTACAAATGAGAAGAGAATGGCTCTTGGAAAAAGTGTGCTGCTGCTAACAACAAGAAGACTTAGGGGAGATCAGCACAAGGAAAAAAAAATCTGATTTTAAATGGAAAAAATACGTAGTTTTTCTCAGGACACCTGCAATGGAACAACGAGGTGGAAAAACAGACAAGGGGACATCAAAATAGCAGAAATAACTTGTGTTTGAACACAGGAAGGGGACATATGACTTCATTAGGAGAGAAATATAGAAACAAAACCTAATGAAAACCGAGAACAGACATAAAGCCATATAGCTCAGCATAGCACTCCATAATATGTTTAACTATAAATACTGACTGATAAGATAATCATATACTAAGTGTTGTGCCTTTCTTTTCCTTGCAGTGAAGTGTGAGTGTTTACACATTGGTTAGAAAGCATGTCTATCAGTTATCTAATAAGGGCAAAAGAACCAACAAAAGAAAAACAAGGTTAAAGAACAGCTTGCCATTGTCAAAATCAGGAGCCAGATCACTTCACACTAGTGGTTTACATGGATATTAAACAATTCTCTGTATAAAAATTCAAACCCATAAAAACAGCCTCTTGAGACATAATCTGGAATTTGCCATTATATTCCCAGTCTGGTAAATGATATATGTCATACACAATCTACTTTTCGGGGTAAGAAAGTATCTTCCACATTCCTTCCACACACTTAAGATATTATCTGCAACCTACTTACTGTAAAAGCAGTAGTCAGCAACAGCAGTACATATTAAAAGAGCACAAAATTTTAACCCAAATAAACTTATCTCTAGAGCTGTGACATCAGTAGAGCACAATATTTTAAATATGAACACACACTGATATTTCACAAAATATTTATGTTTTCATCATCCTCACCACCATAAATTTCCCATTGTTACTATGATGGGAAATGAGATTTCCTCAGAAGCAAATTATTGGGTGAATTCTAAAGTAACAGTATTTTGTTTTGTGCAACTAATGAGGTACAGATCTGAAGAATTCAAAAAGTCAATTTAGAGAGCTCTTTGATACAAATAGCTGAAAGTCTTATTAAGTCACAGACGCATTTTGCTACTGACTCTCTTCCAAGTCTCTGCCTTTTTACTTGAAAACAGATTTTAGTCTTTGACTATAAAGCTGCAAAATATACTGTGTTTAGGAAAAATATTTTCAATTATGCAAACTAAAAGCAAGTTGTGTGAACAAGTTAGTTTGATATTTATTTTATTAGCTGAACAAAATCCATAAAAATATCACATTCAATTCATACATTAATCCTTTTCTTTCAAGTATTTACTATATTCAGCCAAATAAATTACAAATTTATATGAAAGACTAAATTAAGATAATGAGAATCCAATTGCTGTATTTAGATTACTGAAGCACTCTACTGTTGTGATACTAAGAATAATTCAAAATTGGATTACTAATATGAAAGGAAAAGGACATGCACAGCCATGAGCAGGGGAGATGCCCCTCCTCTGTTATGGACTACAGTCCGTATTTGGCCTTAGCCCTGGGGGACCTCCACCCATAAAATACAACTAACAATACTCACCTCTCTCTCGGAGGCATTTGGAAGTACTAGGCTTGTAAAGCATTTAAGTACTAAGCGGTACCATCATTTTAACATCACATCATCAAGGCAGGAACAATGTATGGCAACCAGCTATGGCAGCAAGCCATTTATCACATCAGCAAAGCAGTGATCAACTCCTGAAAGTTTAAATTGTGTTTCATTTAAAACAGTCAGTGTTTACAGTTTTATAAACAAGAGTTTTCTTTAATGAATTACAGGTATGATTTCCTGGGATATCCATAATTTGCTACACATTTTAATCACATGTAACTGAACAGGCACATTCTTACCTCAACATCCTTTTTGAGTTTCTCAAGGAACATCTTTTTGTTATTCTCATCAATATGAATCTTTTGGCCATCATTAATAAAATCATTGTCTTTGAACGTCGGCAGCTCTTTGGCCTAAAACAAACCAAAATTCCTGTAAGAGCAGGGTTGCAAAGAGGAGTGTGGTGAAGCTGCTGGCCTGGTGCAGCCCCCGCTGGCAGCGGGGCCTCCAGAGATCCCCTGTGCCCGAGACGGCACCCCCGAGCTGCCTCTCCTCCATGGCACGCAGCTCTCCGTAACTGCACCCACGGAGCTCTTTCCTTAGCTCATCCCTCCTGGAAATGGCCTAGGAGGTAGCGTGTACTGGGCAGCAAACACAGCTAGGACAAAATCTCTGCTCAATACCGGATTTGCATTGAACGCTGATTTGCATCGAGCTTCTTCCAAGATGTCATTTGTCAAAGTGACTGGCAATAAGTGAAGTCAAAACAATCTATATCTCATAACAAAGGGCCTGCATCAGGTCTTACGGAGGAAGTCAGACTGGATTGCATTTTGCACAATGTGAGGGTTTACAAGTGCCTAATACCAAATAATTATTGAAAAGTATCAAATGAATATGAATTATGGAATTCTGCTTAAAAGTAGCAAATGCCAGAGAAGACCACTGCCTCTTCAATACGCAATTAAGTATTCTTGATGTTGGAGCAACTTGATTATCTTCAACTCCCCCATGATGTGATTTGCGACAGCGCTAAGGAAAGTCAGAGTAACCACTGGATTCAGTACTAACACATTTCAAATGGGGTCTGTTTTTAAAGGGCAGTAACTGGACGTTTACTCGAAAAACCCCAGCAAACCGAAAAACAAAAGAGCAGTTCCTGCAGGGCATTTGCTTAAGCAAACTAGAAATAATAGTAACTCCTGCAATCAGAGGTTTTAAAAAATTGACCCATTAAAAGCAATGAACAGTCTTTCTCCCTGCCCCACTTTTAATCAGTAGTATGGAAGAACAGGTTTTCTTTACAAAGAAAATGTTACAGAACAACCAATGCTGCAATTCCTATGAACTGTCAATGGCCAAGGTGAATAAAATAATTTCCCCTTAATCTGAAAGTCCTTCTACTAGGAATAAAAGGCAGCTAACATCAGCCTATAGGAATATCCTCAATAAGTTTAACTAGTCAGACATTGCTTATAATCTTACTGGAGATGGTATTTTTCATAAAGCTTATTTTCTTCCTATGACACAGTAAGGAAAAGAATCTGAGAGGTTCTTTGCTCCAATACCTATATCTTGGAAAGCACAGCATTAAAATGTGAGCACCACAGCAGACTCTGAAAGGCCTTTATAGTTCTTCACAATGGCTAAAAGTTCTTTTTGCTGTTGGGCTGTGTGCACTGAGGTGGCCAAAATACTTAGTTTCCCAACTGTCCGAATTAATTTTTTGGACCTGGAACTTGTGAATTGCTTGAGATCCCACAATGCTACTTTTGTTTAGAAAAGTGATCCTTTTCTTCCAATAGCTGCTCAAAAACACTTAAGAAATTAGTAGCGTTGTAATAGTTACAAGTCCATTATTAAATCCATGGCATTCTGATACCTATAAAGTTTGGAAAAAAGTAAGGTTCTAGTCTGGCTGCCCTAAATTATTATTGTCTTGCAACTAGAACATTCTGATACGTTAAAATTCCCTCTAATAGCGATCCTCTATTTATATTTAAAACAAAAGGAAAACAAACACCCAAGCAGCTGAGATGGAGCTATAACCATTCATCTGTCCCAGACACCACTTCCAAGGAGGAGTTGTTCAGCAGTGCTCTCCTGCTTTACTCAAAAACAATGCTGGACACTTTTTGAAGCTCACAATGAATTGTTCACCACAATATGACTGCACAGCATGCATTGACTTTCTTTCTGGCCTACTCAGTAAGAGGTTTAGGACACAAACGAGCAGGGGTAGCATCAGATAAGCATTCCAGGCTAACAGCTGTAGATTACCATACTCAAATGAGCATAGTGTCCCATGGACAGGGCTAATTCTGCAGAGGTGGGACTGTGGATCCAAGGATGTTGCCAATACCGGAGGATGGAATCCAGTGCGTGGGATGCTTAAGAATGGAGAGGAGATTTGGATGAAATAATTTAAGATGAAGCAATAATGAAAAGAATGCAGGAAACCAAGCTTCCTTCATTTTTAGCCCAAAATCACTAAAAAAAGCCCCCCCTAGATTATTTTCCCACCTAGGATATCCAAGTTATTGATTAAATTAGGCAGAGGTTAAAGTGAAACAAACCCATTAACACAGAAAAAAACCCCTACTAGTGCTGTTTAAAGCAGGGGGGGCGAGCACAGAGGGAGGATGTGCTTGTGGTTAAGATGCTGAGATGCTTGTTTGCCTCTAGGCTCTGCCGCAGGCTTCCCGCAGAGCGCAGCACCAGTCGCACCGGCGGGGGTGCGAGGGGAAGCTGCCTCGCCACTGAGGACAGTACTACGGTAGTAAAAATAAACTTAAATTACAAGCAGTGTCTTTTTTGGACAATGCCAGGGCTGGTAAGCCAGTTGTGCAGGTGCCATACTTCACTTTAACCTTGTCTCTGATCTATTTTTAATAAAAGTGAGCTAGCAAAGCTGACACTGCTGCAGTTCTTGCCTGTCATCACAAGACCCAAGGGGTGCTCCTGAGGACATTCTGGGCAGTGAGTCAGCGCTCCCAAAAAGCCAGACTCTTCACTGCCTCGTGTGCAGGTTCCCCCGGTCCACCATCATCCCTCTGACAATATTTATCTGAGGTAATTGTTATTCACCCAAATACCCACAGTCGTAGAGACTTGGCAAGTGTAGAACTATGTAAGTTAAAAGCCAGTTCTGAAACACGTGAAGAAAGAGGACAAAGTAAAAGCAGTGGGTCCCATCTAAGCAAATGAAGCTAAAAAGCTCTGCGCCAGTGGTTGCCCTCACTACATTATTTGCATGATGCCCCTCAGCCTGTTCTCTTCCTTCTTTCTAGGTGTTACTAGACAAAGCCTTTTTTTGTTTTGTTTTGTGTGCTAGGCAATATTATTCTCCCTATTTATTTAAAGCTGAATAGTCCTAGGATACTGTTGCAGTCCCACATATTACTAATGACGGCCACCGGTAATAGTGATTCTAGTGGTACTTTAACTGAAATTTCTCTTAAAATTGATTTGTGAATTTAAAAATCAAAACCTACAAAAGATTCACCTAGGAGGGGCTCATGTAGTTATGCAAAATTAATAATTCATTCATGTTGAAAAATCCTATTATGTTCATTTCTTTCACACTGAAATAAACACAAATAGAATCACACTGTGGCAGTTTAGAACATTATCTGAATGAAAAAAATTGAGACTTTACTTTGATGAAATAATTGATATGGTTAATTTTTTATGATGTCTCAAGTATTTCCAATGAAGCAAAATCCTTGTTGGAAAAAGATTCTCCTAGAATGTAATTCATTATAATGAACATATTACTGTCATTAAAGAACTAAATATTTTAAGAGCTGCACAGGAGATGAACATCTAACTACTTCCACTAAATTAATAATAGATTTTCTTTCTGAACCACCTCCACTGTTTTTAATCTCCTACTTAAAGATGCAAGAAAAGCACAACAGATTTTACAAATATAAAATATTTATTTATTAAGAAAGCATGCTATGCGCACACTTCAGGTTTGCATTCCAAAGTTTGCCACGGTCACAGAGAATTTTAATGGCAGGAAGATCTCACTGCCTTTGAAAGGCTGAAAATCAATAAAGATTTCTTAGTAACTAAGATGACAGAATGTGTAAAGCCTCATTCGAAATAAAAGTATAGTGTAAAAGCTGATACTGTTTTGAGTTAAACAAAGCTCAGAATGTAAGAACCAGGTGAAATTTTATTTCTAGACAAACATGGATATAGTTTTTGTATATTTCTTAGGACATCTCAATTCGGCATCCTATCCTAATGAGTTGAAATGAACATTAGCAATTCTATTTCCCCAAAAGGATTTGATATGCATCATGACATGAAAAATAATGGTCATAACTAACATTAATGCTGGCATTTTGGAAGCAGCTTGCTAAAATAGCTGTAGATCAGATAAGTTTCCAAATAAGTGACTGAAAAAGGAAAAAGACTAACTATCCTCATGACCTGGCAGCAATTTCTCATCTAACAAAGACAAGGTTTAGGTTTTAGGAGAAATGTTGCATAGTAGCCTTGTTTTTTCTTTGGAACTAGCCCCAAGTCACATTATTCGCACAGCTAATCATGGAAAAAATTGGCTTACAATTTATAACTTTTGAAAATTATATAAAACATCTGCCAAGAGTGAAGGTCCACACCCCGGACTTCTTCAACAGCAAACAGCCCACATACACCTTAATTTTTTTAAGTACTGGGCTCATCAGCATATATGGAAGGCATTGTATTTGGAAAATAAAAAGGCTATAATGCTAAATACAGTTTGCAATAATTTGGAACAGGTGATTTGGAATTGAATCAAAGTCTGGAGTCACTAGATCTCCAAGACAGAAGAATAACTTCCTTTGGAAGGCTGAATTATGCAGCTTCTTGCCTCCAATAGTTCTGTGAGCTGGGTCCAAGCTTTTGTGGTACAAATTGCCTTGCCCTAGACAGGGCTTTCTATACAAACAAGGGTCTGCAGCTCCACTTGGCATCACAGGCCTGTAAAAGGCAATGGAAATAGAGCTGTAACCCCAAAAGAGGGTTCGAGGGGAAACACTGGAATGACTTTAGCCAGTACAACAAGCATTTTTGTAGGACAAAAAAAATTGTGCAAGATGCTGTAGAAGGGTTAAGTATTCAAGCATGTACCAAAATAGAAACTGTCTTTTCAATGCTCAAGGAAACGCATCCAGAATTATCCCTAGCATTAATGTCTTCCTGCTGCAAAATGAACATGCTACATATAAAATTCAACACAAAATTCCCCTGTTATTTTTAAAATTCTTTTGACATATGGAAAGCAGACTTCTAAACAAAACCAAAACAAAATACCCCCCAACTCCCCAAAACCAAACAAATGCAAACTAGTGATTTGTTTTGAAAAACTGTAATGGAGTTCGTGCCATGAGGAGGCTAAATGCTGAAATCAAACCCCTGAATGTCTCTCCTTATCTTTGCAGTTTGATGTTTTGAAAGTTACAATCTCTGTACATTGCAACGTTTAGATTTATTTCACAGATAAATCTGAGACACTTCACAAGTCTGTTGTGTGAGATGGGCAGACGAAGCGGACTGAAATCACTAATAAGAGATAAGTACAAAAATGGTGTTCTGAAATTAACAATTCTAAAACAGCAGGAAAAAATAGCTCAGATTTTGGAATGATCTACCTTAACCAAAGTTTTACATAGTAACACCAAAAGTAAAAAAGAAAAAACGGAGTCAAGACTGAGTGACCTTGTTGCTATGCTCCTCTACTAAAATCTCTCTTCCTTAGGTTATACTTTCCTCTCAGAAGTCAGTTAATCACTATATTTTGTAATAAAGTAAAACACAAAGCTAACATCTAGTGAAAACTTCCAATCTAATTATCACAGCTATGTATTTTACATACAATTTAAGATGTACCATAGCTGTCAACTATGGCAATATTTTTCTAAAAAGAAACTTGAATAAGAAAAATCCTTTGTTCAATTGTATTTACTATAATTTTTCTGCATTTATAGTGATTTATGAAACAACACACACTACAGAGGTGGCAATGCAACCAGTTTTAGATTAGTTTAAAAACATGTAATAATCTATGAAATTGCTTGAGAAAGATGAAATGTGGTGGGCATCAGATCAATTAGGTTTTTTTTTCTTCTTCAAATTTCTTTCTGAGCAGCTCACTGACAAGCAACAGCTTAGATTCTTTCATCAGTACAAGTAGACTCAGCTGTTACTGCTAATTCGATGTCGTACTGCAAGTATGGAATAATTGTGAGCAGCCAGACCACCAGTGGAGTTCTGCATTATCCTCATTTCACTTAAGAGGGCAAAATTGTCCAAAGAATGAATAGAAAATGCCCACTATTAAAATAATAAAAATTCTAAAAAAGTAGTAAAGCCCAAAAAAATAAAAAGGAGCAGCTGTCAGAATTTGACAACTGTTGAAACATACTCTTCTTTTAAAATCCAAGGCATCTGTAAGTGCATGTTACGATACATGTTGCCAAGAAAGTGATGCCTTTATTATTAAAAGTATCATTTGTAACACATATGAAAGGAATTGTGTGTTAAGGTGAAATTTAAGGGAATGGTGCTTGTTTCTGCACTGATTATCACAAAATATTGAAATGATGGTTTCGAAGCTGCTCATCCATATGTTAGGATATTAAACAGCTGAAGACAGTCAAGCCGGAGGTAAACTGCAAACAGGATGGAAAACTACCATTCCCAATCAGACAACTTTTCGTCCTAAAAACTGATTTTAAAAAACGTTTGAATACTAATACCTGTTTTACACTACCAAACTAAAGCTGAATGATACTTTTTTCTCCAACTTCTTATCCATTAAATCTTTTTGCATATTTGTCTCTTCTTTATTAACTGAGTAAATAACTTTTAGTTTGATAGGAAAAAGATTCAAGAACATAAATTTCACCAAATTTGCCCTTACAAAGTAATTTATCTAAAATTTACAGTCTGCACTAGAATGTGACTGAAAGATTTGCTCTTCTGTTTTCTGATTTCTGCAGCTTTAAGAGAAGTAAACATATTCTTGATATTCTGAAAACCATTTGATTACTTGAATGTTGTCATTTGAAACTCAATATGAATTACTTAAAAGCCCACTTAAAAACTAGCCATTGCCAGACAATTTAGCCATACATTTTAGTACCAAAAGCTTCCTTTCTTTTATTACTCTCAGATGTGAATAGTCATACCATTATAATAAGTAATTATACTGCCATTAATTGAAATTTATTAATATTAATGTAATTTCAAGATAATATTAATAAAAATTGATGATTTAGCTTGCATCTGGCTAAAAATTAGCTAATAATTTACTATACCAGCAAAGGTTTTCAGATTGTCTGGTCTTGTTTAATCCCTCAGGGCAATTTCTTCTATGACAGGAGATGCCAAAATCTCTTCAGAGAATTTGCTAAAATGCCTCTTCCCCCTCCTTTTCAAGTCAAATTTTTCCAGTTGTTTTCAAATCTTAAGATCGATTTGAGATTCTCACAGATGACAACAAAAAGTCTCAAATACTGACATCTACTTAAGAGAAAATGCAAGTTAAAAAACATGCTACAGGGCTCCACTTGCCACTAAGGAATAATAGACCATTTACATATTGAGGTCAACAGAGTCCTCAGGTTCTGAAATCAGTGGCACATGTGCAGAGATACATCTCATGACAGCAGCTCTTTGGCACTGCTCAGTTTCAGAACTTAACTTTCCTTGTCTATTCATATAAATACACAACACCTTTATTATTTAGTCCTAAAAGCTGTTAGAAACATTTGAGTAGTTTAAGTGAGTAAATCTCTTGTCATGCCTACTGCCTGAGATTCAGATCATAGTCAGGACAAATGCTCTGAACATCTGCAACCAACAGGCGAAATGTATTCCGGCCCTTTCAAATCAAACAGCAGACTCCAAAACCTAAACAAAATCCCTGTAATAAGGAAAATATTAATTTTCCCTTGCGTGAATCCCTGAGAGTCTCAAAGCGTAAAATGTTGTTCCCTCTATGAATGTAGAAGCCTACCCAATAATTCCCTTTCTTAGAAATCTTTGTTCTGAATGCAAGCTTGTCACTTCCCTGCTGCATTGCACTGGGGTTTGAGGGGAATGATGAGTGACAGAAAGCTGTTCTGAAAATCTCGGACTGTCTGCTTGCAACGTCAATAAGCTTTGTGCAGTTCCATCCCCAAGAACTCAAACTATTAAAATAGCAGAATAAGAATTAGGGGGATGAGGCTTTTATGTATTTTTTCCAGAGAAGTACTCAAAATCAAAGGGAAGGTTCTAGATGTGAAGTTGATAAGAATTTTTGTTATCTGCCTTATGGAAGTTATGATTTCACACAAAATTTACAGAATAGTTGTTGTATGCAGTTATATAAAACTACACAATTTCATTTCAATTAATCCATAAGCAAGTTCAATAGTAATTTTGCCATGAACTTACACAGACGCAAAATTAAGGCACTGCTTCTTTCAGGTTCTTACTCAATGTATTAACCGAAATATATGTGTACTATTATAAATCTATTTATTATTATGAGACATATTCCTAAAACTGCTCAAAATTGCTTCACTAAACATCTGTATAGTATCAGCTCCTGTATAGCTGACTATACATAATATTGTCAAATTTTATGTTACTATTCCAAGCATAAATGGTGCAACCTGAAGCAGTCCTATCCAAATAGTTTGTCCTCCTCCTTTCTATCAGATTATTTTTATAGTACAGCAGAGGTTTTCAATGACATTAGGTATTGTTTGTAAGACACTGAAGGGTTAATCTCTCCATTTAAAAAACACTACAGTTGCACCACTAAACAAGAACAAAAACAGATGACAAGGCAAGAACGGAGACCATGCAAGACATGATCTTGAGGGCCAGGTACAGCAAAAGAGAGCTAATGCTGGCAATTGTAACTGCAGCCAGCATGTGGGGTGTGGTACTGCCTAATGCTGGAAGAAGAATTTTAAGTGCTCCATCATGCCTTAGGAAAGGTGGAAAAACCTGGCACAGAGTTTTTCATGCAGCGAGAACTGACAGCTACTGCACGTCCCTTATTCCTTAGTGCAGTTGTGTGATCTGTAGAGGACTCAGAGAGGCACGTATGGTACAACTACTGCTTAGGAGAAAAACAAATGCTCTGAATGGAATTTGGGGACAACATAAAATGAATTCTTTTAAGCGAACTGTTGAATGACCTCATGCTAATTCAGGAGGAAGGTGCTTGGACAAATTAAGAAAACAAGGGCCATGGGTTGTTCGACCCTACCCAAATTTGAGATCTAAGAAGTCTTAGATGATGGGGACTATGTTCCACTTCCAATTATCTGCAGAATCTCCAGAGAAATCTCTCCTAAAATGCCATCTGGCTATTTCACTAAAACCACAAAGAAAAACTGAGAACATTAAATTTTCCAAATGAACTGAAGCTGGAGGTGAAGAAAAACAAAGAAATCTACTTCTGTTTAGAGTGAAGTTTCAGCCCAGAATTTGAGGGAGACTGTCTCTCATTATAGCTACATGTACATCTGTCAGTCATTTGCTCATTTGTATGAGCTTTACATACCCAAAGGTTCTCATAATTCAAGGTTAGGTTCATCCTGCACTCAGTTTAGAAGTGTTGTCCCATCACATAATTCCATTAACTGACATGGAGTATTCATAAATCTCAGTATGAAAAGAGGAAGAGAAAGAAGATGAAGTAGGAGAGAAGGGAACAAAGTTCTGATGTTTTCCTAGCACAGGGCAGGCCCTGAAGAAACTAAGAGAAGAGAAAAGGAAAAGGAGGAGGTAGAGGATTGGCTCACTTACCTCTGAAATTTCAACACCTTTGCAAACCAATATTCAAAGGTCTGCAGGAAACAGAGGAAAGATAAAGGAGGGATAAGGTAGAACTCAAGAGGGAAGAATATGGCAGAAAAAAAAGGAAAGGGGCAGAACAACACTGGTTATGTTTGTTGTGAGTCTAGCTAGCAGGTTAATTAATTGAAAAAGAAACAGAAATGCACCATACCTTTTCTTTGTCACTGGCTTCTCGAGCCACAGTAGAGCCCTGAAACAGAAAAAATGGATCTAAAAATGTGCATATGTCAGAAACTAATTCGAAAATGTTATGATAACAGGTCAAAAAGTGGATGAACTGTATCCTTATGAACTTGAGAAATGTTTTAAAGAAAGGTGATATAGTAGGTAGAATGTCCAGTACTGCTGAACTGCTGCAATCACGTGAAGAAGATGCATCATGACAGAAGAAAGATGGATTAAATCCTCAAATGCTCTACATCTACTGTCCTCCTAATTCCTGGAGCTTTTCCTTATCTCTCATCCTCATTTTGAGTGTATCATGCTGGAAGTTCAGTTTGCTTGGCAGACTTCTCATCTTTTTGTGCCAATTTAGCTGTATGGATATGGAATAGCCTATTCTGTATAACTGTTTGGACATTTGTAATACACATTTGAAAAGGATGTCACACAATATAAACACAGTAAGTATTTAAAAGATCATAAAGTACAAACAAGAACAATGCATCTCACAGCAACACGGAGTAAAAAGAAGAGAACAGACCAACTGTGGATTCACAAGACTTACAGTGCTTGCCAAAGATATTTTGGATTTTCTTTTTAAATTTATTTTTTAGACTAAAACTAGTGGGCAATATGGTGCTTTCTGAATAACCTGGAACTGACAAAAAAAGAGACTGTATATATGTCCTTAAAAATTTACTGGAGCAGGACCACACCTTTAAAGACCCAGCATTTGTTTATCACATAATCGCACTGCAAGAAATAGTAACTACAAATATGGTAACTGGACACTGAAAGATGGGTAAATTACCTCTGCTGTTTGTTGGAAGGTGTACATTGTGTAAAGAAGTGCTGGAGTGGAGTCCTACTAGTTTAAAGAGGATCCCCAGTGAGGATCCCCAGCCACATCCTTTTATAGCATGTTTTATTCTGTTTACAGAAAGAAACTTAGAAACTCAGAAGTGATGAAGAGAAAAGATACACGGGACAGTATCTCTTAGTTATTATGTACGGCCCAGCAAACAGGGATTTCATTGAATTATACTTAACTGATAATAAAGCCTGGTAAAAGCCTAACATTTTAGTTGACCCATGAGACACCTTTTATATTGTATTCTGTGCTCCAACAGACTATTAGGCCAGAAAAAAGATCAACTGAAAACCAAGTTGAAGGAAAAGAAAAAAAGATTCACAATAGTAAAAATTAGAGAGGATATCAAATTTGACATTTGGCAAAAAAATGACATTGAAATAATTTTAACAAAATGCATCCATGGCCAAGAAAGTATCTTTGAAATCTTATGCTGACCTGTGGTCTTTTTTTCTTGTATCTACAGAAGTAGAGACTTGTTCTACAAAGTGAGTTCTAAGCTGGTGTCAAAAATATTCATGTAAAAAAAGGACTCTGAATCTACAACTGCAGATGCCATAACAAAGAATATCAAGAAAAAGTAATTTATAATATATGCAGTGTCACTATAAATCCGTTCAGTGAAGGAGTTTGTTTCGAGGAATAAGATATCGATGTTAAATTTGAATTGCATGAGAAGTCAAAGCAATGTTGTCTAGCTGGACAAACTGAATGGAGTAGAGAAGCATTCACAGAGGTAAATAACAGCAAGAGCTGTTGACACCAATGTTATGAACATACTGTATATAATTACTGTTTCTTTCTGTTGTGCTTTCATGCCCTTTTTAATGCATCTGGACAATTACGATGCTCAAAATCACAGTTTTCTCAAATTAAAAAAAAAAAAATCTTTCTCTGGTAACAACTGCTGCCAATAGTACCAAATATCAGAAAGTAAATTGTTGACGATCTGGAAATCAGTTCTTATAAATCAAGTTCAGTCAACTATCTAAGCAATTGCTAAGGAGACTTGACAGTCAGAAAGGATGGTGCACTCCATAGCATTACAAATCTCTTAATACAGAATAATAAATGAACATCTTAAAACAAGCTTGCAGATGCACTTAGTGATTCAGCACATAGCAATTAAATGTATTAGAAAGAAGTAGATTTCTAAGGGGGTACTTCACAAAGGAAATTAAAATACAATCCCTTGGGTAGAAAGACTAAGACTATATTTTGGGTATCTGTTGTAAGCACTGTATATTAACTATTGTTAAAATTACAATGAGCAGATAAAGATTCTGAAACAAAACTAAAACATTATGATAAAAGCAGATGTTTTGTTTTTTTAAAGACTCTTCTCCTTTTCACTTGAATTATTTTTAAAATATTGCATAAATTATTAAGCTTTTGCAATAGTGATGTACTTTGTTAGCAGCATTTATTGGTTTCAATGATGCTATTTAGTTGTTTTATAAAAGCCCTCTGCAGAATCAACTGTGGCTTTCCATAATGTTGATAAAACCTATAAGAAGCAGAATTATTATTGTACTAGTGTGAAGGGTTTTACCTTTAACCACTAGCAACATTTAGCAAACACACCTGGCTAAATTGCTGCACTTAAAAATGTGCAAAACAAATAAATTTGTATAACAAATAAATTTGTATAACGTCTATAAAACCATCCTTTAGTTTAGCTAAACCTAAGTGTAGAATTAAATCAGTTATGCTGGCTCTTGCATAACACAATTTTAAATTAATTAAAATTCTGAGCAATATTCAAGCATCAGCATAATCTAACATTTGTAGTAAAGATTTTCAGCTACTTCGTCAGTTATTTAATCAGCAGTTATTTCTCACCTTTAAATCATATTTTCTATAAACAGATAAACGATGGCTGAACACATTTCTTGTAACAACCATGTATACTTCAACTCCATCAACAGTAAGCCGGTACATGCCCAAAAACTGGGGAAGAAGTGTATTCCCGTGACACTCCACAATAAACTGCAGAATGAAAAGAAAAAACAGAAATGAGGATTGACATGTATTATATAAAAATATATTTAGATTTTAGATATAAAATACCAAGAAACAACACATTTATTTGCTGAATATTTGTGTGGCGACAAACCTTCAAAAAATTATGTGAAAACAAACCACTTCATCAGGAAGTTATTCTGCTTTTAGGCCAGTGTTTAAAAATTAAAATCTTGAACTGCTTAACTCAAAACTCTTGACTTCCACAGACAAACTCATAGAAAGAGGAGACTCCATTTGACAAACTTTTAAACTTTTATGTTAACAGAAAGCAAACCTAAGCACATAGCATATTTAGTACTTATGTCAAAACTCAAGTATTTTTTTGAGCATCACACTGCTGTAATTTGTACTGTGTTGTCCCAGACCATATTTAAATTGTATGTTTCTCCATTCCCAGTATTTATTTATGATGATGAACATTTATGGTGGTGTCACCAGCAAGGGGTATTATTTATTATCACCAACTTTCTGCTAGTTCCTATGTGGTAGTTGCATTTCAGGGTCAATAGAGCTGAGCAATGAAGGGCAAATTCCCTGTATTTTTTTATTTACGAATCCTTGTATTTCCTTAAGGTCACTATAGTCCATTACAAATGGGCTATTAACCTTGAAAAAATTTGCCACCTGCAACCTGTCTTTTTTTTCTAATCACTTGCCTTACAAGTAACTGTTCTATTAGAAAGACCACTGGAGGAAGCAGGAAAAAGGAGACACACATTGATGATGAGAACTACTGAAGGATGAATTTTTATTCCGAGAATAAAAATGCCCATAACGATATTTATCCTACTCAAAAACATTCATTTATATATTTTGTGGAACCAAGGAAAAATTAAGCCACAATGATGCAAAACCAGAAAGGACTCGCCAGCTTTCCTCTTTCTGTTAGTACCAAGTCTCAAACAGAGGAACTTGGAGAAAATGTAAAAACTCAAGGCCTAAATAGGAAACATGAAATCTAACCAACAGTCAGCTTTTAAATATTAATTGAATACTGAAGCTGCTCTTTCTTTTGTGCCAGAGTGACCCAGTTATTAGAAACATAGACTTTAGAAGAATTAAAACAAGTTAACTGAATAAGTAATTTCAATGGTTTAACAAAGGCAGGTAGTATTTGGTAACAAATAATGTAACAAAGCTCTTGAAACCCTGGAGATTTTGCAATTTTGGGCTCCTCTGCTAATTCTAAGGAATTTTTCTCACTAACTTTACACTAGAATCTGCACATATCACAGACAGACCTTTTAATTGTCAAAATAAAAATAGAAAGACTTAAGAGTCCTGAAAAGAATCTTGTCCACCAAGAAACAAAGAAAATGAACAACAAATATAGAAATTGTTGACTGTGAATTGAACCCAATTTTGACTGACACATGAGCCCTGCTGAATCCTGCTGGCACATTTTGGGCTGTAACTCTCCTTTCCGCCTGCCCTGAAGCTGTACTGGAGGTTCGAGCCCTGAAGCACAGAACAAAGTCACGATGTAGTTGTGTCACTTCAGAGCAAAGCATTTTTAAGCTCAAACTACCTATGAATAGGGAAAATATCTTAGGGTGCTGCAGAGAGTCAGTGAATACAAATCAGAATCCAAGAAAGAGAGTATGACTGTATGCCCCAAAATGCAAACAAAAGTTTGGTAGTAAAAGGCCACAAAAGCAATGTCAGTCGTGAGCAGGGCACAGAGATCTATCAGTTTGCACCTGAGAGGATTTCTTTATTTAAAAGATACAAAAGTTTTAAGTTGAAGTTCTCAGACTGGAGGATTTTCAGTCATAGGGCTGTTAACAACATCACAAAGCAGTTATAACACATTACAGGATACACAACTTATTTTGACCATTGTTTCTCTTAAAAATCCAATCATAAAAGTACTAATCCATACTAGCAAAAATACATTGATTTTTTTTAATAAACATCAAGTACTTGGCATATATCCTAAAGGTAAATAAAGCTTTATAAAAAGTAAGAAAAGTTGTTCCTATAAAAACATTTACTAAGTGACTTCTACTTTAAGATGATTATGTTCTACAAGATAAAAATGAATCTAGCTTCCAACAAGTGAAGAAGAATTTCTAGCTATTCAACTCTTTAATGGACTCAGTCACTCCTAACCTTATGGCTTTTAACTACAGAATTTGAATTAAAATAAATATTATTGTTCCAATTTTCCATATGGGGATCTGAGATGCAGAACCTTTATCAGAAATCATACAGAGAGTTTGTGCCATGTGAAGGAATGCCAGCTAGGCATCTTGAGTACCAGACTAGTAACCTCCTGCCCTTCCTCTCAACTGTGACTGCCACAGTATTGACACTTAAACCATCTCTTCAACCCTAGCTACACTCAGATTTTAACCTTTCTGGTCCTGAGTGTACCCATCCGTAACACAGCGATGCCATTAACAGAGCATGAGCACCATACCACTGTAACACACAATAAATGGTTTGGTTAGCACTATACAACCCCCTCCCAAACTGTCTTGCATTAACATAACAAGGACAAAAAAGCCATTAGTTGCTTCAGTCCTACTTGTAAGTTAGGGTTTGCCATTTGCTAGCACTGTTGTTTCATTTTCATAGTGTGCAAACAAAGCCTTCTGAGAGGGCAGTGTTACCAGCACGCAACGCAAGACATGAGAAGCTCTTCTAGTATCGCTCCTCTTGACAAAAAGGGACATGGCCATGTTCTTGCAGACTTCTAAGAGACCCTCTCAAAGCAGACCACCTACTGCACAGTTGCTCCCTATTTGCTGCTGACTCTGGACACTTGTGCCATTGCAATTGAAAGAAAAGCCTCTAAAATTATTTCAGTGTTTCCTGTGACAGTATTTCTTATCCTGATGGGGAGACAAAAGAAAAGAGGGAGGAATGCCACTTGCTTTCAGCATCTACAAGGTTGGTCTAGAACTTCCTACCTTTGAAACTATCAATCCCCCATATCTGCATCACAGAGGAGGCAAAACGTGTCATCTGTTTGGGTGGGAGTCCAGCAGGACTTGCACTGGTGACTGTGGTTGGCAGATTTTCAATTTGTCCATCTTGATATAAAGGAAGTAGCAATTTAGTCACCTCAAGGTGCTTTTTAGGAATGATTTCCTGAAGTTTCCCACTCACAGCTGGAAAAAAAGTGAGCCTAGAAAATAAGCCAGTACATGCTTAACAGGACTGCTAAATTTCAGTGAAAGAAAAAGACCTTCACTCCTTTATTTTTTTTCTAAAAAGAACATTAAAACAATTCTACTAAGCAGACTTGCTAAATAAAATTGTAATACTCAGCTAACACATTTATAATTCTTCATATGCAGTAAGAAAATCCATCTTTTTAAAAATGAGTGTTGTAATAAACACCCCATCATTTTTCTGTTAATTCAGACAAATTTCATGTTTGTGCACAGCACGAGGACAATAATATTATTAACACAGTAAAGTAACATCAGCATACTGACACGTTTTATCAGCTGTGCAGCACAGATTTCAAATAAGGAAATTTCTGAGCTCTCTTGAACTCCATGCTTCAAGTTGAAAATTAATAAGAAATTCTTTATGATCCTACTTTCTCATTAATTTCAAGATTCCTTAATAAGAATAAAACTTTACCTATCTAATTAGCTTCCTGCTTCCCTATGGAAATGCTAGCAAGGTATCAGATACATAAAAAGATAACATAATGCATACCACTTATTGGCAAAGAAGTTACACTACTTTTGGCTCTTTTTGGAAAAACACAGAGTAAAATTTCTGTTTCTACCATTTCTCTTCCTCCACTTCGAGATCATCTGTGGAATGATTTGACGTTGGTGAAAATTAAATCCTGAATTATACCTATCTTTGTTCTATGTGAAAAGTCAACAAGCCTATTTCTCACAGTTAGCCCTATTTTGCAAACATGAATTCAGAAATACACAACATGCTCATTCTCTGTTACCCCTTTATATATTATTTTCACAATTTTCTGTATCATGATTAAGGCAATTGTGCTTGAATTATCAAATGCTTATGTGACAAGTCTATATATTCACCAGTATACTTCCATTAAAGACACTGAATAGCAAGTTAGGTAATTATTTAAAACCATTTTGGACATTGTGCAGGACTAGACATTGATAGTCATTTTTGCACTCAACTTTTTCTTTTATATCCTCTTGTCTGCAATCAGAAATATTCTTCACCAGTGTATTTTGTGCACAAGCATTGACATGTGGAATCACTCCCCCCAAAAAAGATTCAGAACTTGTTCAGAATTATAAATATTCCACTTATTGTCGTTTTCATGTACCCTAACAATTTCACAGAATATTATGCATTGGATACTTATGTCATACATTGCAAAGATTAATTAGCCAAACTACTGCACACACCAGAAAGTTACAAATTTTCAAAGCATATAAAGCTGTTTTCTTCAAATAAGCCATGTATGAAAGTAATTTCATTTAAAGAAATATTCAATAAATGTACAGGTTTTTATATATGAGCCCTGTAATTCAAGGCCTTACACTTTACATTGTTTCAGACAGGGCCAGTTATTTTTACTTCTAAGTGCAGTGTAATCTCAGTGTTACCACCACACGTGCTTATCTCGGCTGCAGATCTCTTACCAGGAACATCATACTTCATATTGCTACAACTGACTCACTGTGTGGATTGATCTCCTCTGAAAAGTGCTGTGCACGACATCAATAACTTTATATAGATATAAAACCATAAATATATAGAAAATATCTGCTGGCAAAACCTAGACCTCAACAGAGCCAGTGCAGCCAAGACCATTCTGCCATTTTGTGTAGTTATTTACCTATGAAATGTGGCATCTTTCAGGGAAGACTTTCGATGTTTTTTGGTTACAGTTCCAGTCTGTGTGGTCCCTTTGCATATTACCCCCCTGCAATTCCATCTGACAACCACACTAATGAGTTTCCCATTTTTAGGGTCACCTCTACAGGAAGAGTGGGCCTGTTGGATGCAGGTGAAACGTAGACTGGATGAGAACACATACATTCTCATCTCTCCTTTTTCTGCTTCTCCTGTTTTTTTAGATCAAAGTTGCTTTACAAGTCAGTTATCTTAGCACAGGGCAGAGGCTGTGTTCTGTGCTGCCTCTTGATTCTCACAAGGAACTGCTGAAAGGCTTTTTTCAACTGCATTTCTTTGCAAACCTCCCAGAAATCTTCACCTCTTACTATTTCAGGACGTACAGAGTCAGGGTCACCATTACATCCTTCTTCTTTCATGTTTGTGTTTAAACAATGTTATATTATACTGCCTTGTTTTGCCTTTTTACCTTTTCCCTTTTTTGTGATACATATGAATGCAACTAATGCAGCAAAAGCAGGGATGGGGGTTGGGAGGAAGCCACTAGTAACCTGTGTAAGTAATGACGTGGGGGGAGGATGATACGAACTTAAATGCAGCTCTGCTTCAGCAGCCTACCAGCTTGACTGGCCCTTCCATGCCAGTGCAAATTCCTAGGCACCTGGTCCCCACTTTCTTTTCTGGGTTATTTTCCAGCCTATGTTGTCAAAGAATTGATGACAAAATTGTTTTTAGCCTACTATAATGTTTTTCTATTTCAAGATGTATCTACTTATGATTTTAATTTTTCTCCTACATTCCACACAACAATCTTCTGCTGTTCCTTGATTCCTGTATAGCCCTGAACTCTGCTATTGGTGTGATTTCGCCTGTTTTCACCTTATTGCCTAAATTTCCCCCCTTTTAATTTGCTTTCCTGTTTCTTTCATATTTTTTTCCCCTCTGGCAGCTAAGGTCATATTTTTCTGTCTTTGTTTTGTCTTTTATGCTGTCATTTCTCCTTTTTTGCTCATTCTATTCTTTCCTTTCTTCCCATTCACTTCCCCATCACTCCACTGTTTGCTGCCTCCGGTAAATGGGCAGTCCCTCTCCTTCACCACTATTCACTATTTCTGCTGGTTGCCAGGGAGACAAACAGGCAGTGCAATAGGTGTCAGTTCTGCATACAATTACCTGTGCAGAGAAGAGAACTGTGCCATCAACAGGGACAGAAAACCTAAAGGGTACCTGCACTCATGAGGAGCTTTATGCTGGAAGGTTTGTATGCTAACAATTCTCTCATTTACCTGCTTTGAGACGGCTTCTCTTTTCTTTGCTAAAGTTACTTGGGTATCAGGACTAAGGAATAAGTCATACCTTTTGAAGTCATTTTAGCGAAAAAGAAAGAGTGTTTAAAAGGTGTTGGTTTATGTGAGACACTAAAATTGCTTTCACTTATTTTTAAAAATTTCTATTCTGCCCATCATCTGTTCTCAAAGAACACAGGACTCCTCTTTTACACCAATTTAAGATTTAAAGCAAGTTAACATCACTGGAAAGGGCAGGATGTCTTGATTCTGACATTTCAGATACTATAAAATCTACCTTCAGAATTTTACTCAACTGTTACTGATTTCTGCCCTTGAAAATAATATTTGTACTTTAGAAAATATCTACAAATACAGTACCTATTTTATATAAATTAATAAACTTTTTGCACAGGACAATATATCCAAAAGAAATAGATAAACATAACTTGGATATATGATGAAATAGAAAGTTTTCCTTTAGGAGGAAGCAAGGTATTACTCATTCCTTAAACACAGGGAGAAATCCTGACAACACACGTATCACAGATGACTATGCTGAACTCTCCCTTAACAATGCCAAAGGGAGCAGCAGGTTTAACTCCATTTTTCTGGTCCATGTTCTTGGGGTCAGGAGTCTAGGTTTAAAAGACATTTGCACTAGATTTGGAGGTATTTCCAACAAATACTTGATTTTGCTCTCAAATACTATTTAATATAAACATGCTTGATTAACTCGCACAATTTTAAATAGTCCAACTACATCTGTGAGTCCACACAGCAGTAGTTTTCCTAATACTTAAAAGTCTGACCCATTTGAGCATATCAATGGTTCTACTGCATTTCATAAGGAAATGACATTCAGCTGAGTCACCTAAGAATGGTGAGAAGAGTTCTACTAATAACTGACAAAATACCAATAATACAAGCAGTCCAAAATGACTGCAAATTATCAATAAATGTGACTAAAAGCAGTATTTCAAACTATGTACCAAAAAATATTACTGTAGTTAGAAACTGGCTAGCATGGAGAGTCACAGCATAAGAACCTAGCATGTCATAGACTTATTTGTATTTACCGTAACACTTCAAAATCTAGCTCTAGGCCATTTTGTCTTTCAAACGTGGATAGAAGGCTGATCCATGCATGATGGTCTTTATATTCTAGTCATAAAATACTGGATGCTTTGCTGCTTTAAACACGGAGAAAGGCATTATTCCTCCTGTTTACTTAGTGGTTTGTTTTGATCAGTGTTTTGGGTTTTTTTCTTTCAACTTTGGAAAAGAAAGTAATTATCTCTAGTGTTTCTAGTCAATACTATAAGTGTCAGACTTATCTAATGAGTTGACAGGAAGTGTCAGCATTTAGACTGAAGTGTTCACCATCTGTCTGAGGTTGTGGGCCTGACTACCACTAAAAAAAAGGCATCATAGACAGGGTAAATAAATGAATGCAACTCAATTCTGGATAGCAAGTATAATTTACAATTGCCAAGACTACTACTTACAATTTAAAGTTAGAATCACTATATATACACATATATGCTGTTTCTATAACTTCTCCTGACACTCCTTCAAGCCCAGTTCACTTTCAGTTATTTACACATTTCTAGCATGTAGCCCTAGGCTTGGAATTTATCTTTGATCAGATCATCTTTGATGATTTAAAAATACCAATCTAGATTTGGGATTTTTAAACTTACAAATGTCTACAGGCTATGAACTATTCCTGCTCCTTTTGTAAACTCCTACATATACACACTGTGTACCTACAACCTCAGTTCCTCTGAGCTCCAAAGAACAGACAGGTTATTACACCTTCAGACAGATGCAGAGAGGAAGGACTAACAGAACTGCATGGGCTTGTGAACTACACATTTCCATGATGTCCAGTTACTGATAAAACAACCTTCATTTCTACTTGCCAGTGGCAGTCTACATATCTCTATCTAACCCTTTGGTGACTTCACAAAAAAACCCTAGTACTTGGAATTAGATTTTGGAGGTTCATGGAGAAAAGCTGCTGTGCTACATTTCTCTGCCAACCATGCTAACTCCCAGATGCCTCACTGGTAGCTCTGTAGTTCAAAAAGGTGAAAGGAGAACAACAGTTTTTTTGCAAATACCAGGGTGAAAACTACTTTGGTGAATGAAGGACACATCCAGTCTCACACGTCTGCCTTGTGATGGTTCCCTCTCCAGCATTCTTTGTTTCAAGACTGATGCTCCTCTGGTGTTTATTGTTAAGCAGTTCAAGCAGTCTCGGAAAATATTTGATAAGGCTTGTTTGGTCCCTAAGCAAGGACAGAGGTGCTTTCAAGGTCTAGAATGATTCTATCAGTCTGGTGCTATTAGCCTTAATAAGGAAACAGGTGAGTAAATATTACAGTTTAAATGAAACTCATTCAGAGTTTCAACCTGGGAGAGGAACCAGGAATGAATTTGCAGAGTGGCAAAAACCAAACCTGAAAGAGATCTTCTGTCATAAATGGCATGAATTTCACTTATATTTACATCAGAAGTAATGGGAGATAATTACTGCCTTCTTGGGCAGGTGAAAGAGGGTGCAAGACAACAAAGGTTTACAAGACACTGTTCTTAATGGACAGATGATCTAACTTCAGTTCCTTTGGGGAACAAGGGAGAAAAAGCCTAAAATTCAAATGAATTGCCTCCCTAGACTTCATGCACCTGAAAAAGGCTGTTTTTTCCAGGATGATCCCTGCACTACATAATTGGGTCTCCACACTCCCTTTCTTGGGAGGCTGAACCTTTTAAAATACAGCTCTGCTCTCAGAGCAGACTGGCAGAGGGTATACTGCAGGGGCACACCACCAGAACTTCCAAACCATTCCCAATCACACTAGGGCTGTGAAACACAGCTCAGCCAGGAATTTTCACATATGATGGCAATCAGTGAACTGAAATTGGAGAAAAGCTAACAAGTGGACTTTCCCCTAAAAATCTCGTATCTGGCCCTCTAGTGTGCCATTATTAACAATCAAGAAAGATATTGGACAGTAAGGTATGAAAATCAATAGAGGGAACTTGACATTTCCTCTACTGGCAGAAGAGAGTACACCAAAATAAAACTGAACTCACAAGAACTTGTTTAATTGACAAAGATTTCTACAGGAGTACCAGTGCAGCATCTGAAAAGTCTTGTACTACTGCAACTGTGCCTCCTACAGAACCATAAAGTTACATCCACACCAGTGAAACAGACAGGTCTTGGACTGTCACCAGGCATCAGTTCCAGCTGGAAGGAAAAACTCACATCTAAGTTATTAAGCTCCCCTCTAAACAAAAAAAGATGCTTATACTCAAACTCCTAAGTAGGAATATTAACTCATCTTAATTAACACCTCTATTCTTGCCCAGAATTATTTGGGAGACAGTGAGCTGGCTCAAATCAAAGCCACAGTAGGGACGATTAATGAGCTCAAGTGCCAGTGAGTGGTATCTGGCATTGCACTGTTTGCCAGCAGAAAGGTAGGCTAAGGCCAATCTGTGTGGGACAACTTGGTCAAGGGAATTATTAATACCTTTCCACTAGGACAATGGGTTTGCTAGACTTTGAAAAGCAAGTGAAGATAAGCTTCGCATGCCTGAAAAACATCTAGAGAAATGGGAGGACAAGCTGCTGTACCTAGTGATCCCAAGCATTCAATTTCCAGCAGCAGCACAGAGGACACTGTGTCAGCTGTCATTAGAGCTAGTGGATCTAATTTAGATCTTGTTCAGTACATTGCTGAAGATATTGAAATGAATTTATTTCAATAAAAAAGTCCAATTATTAAACTGTCTTTGTAATTGAGTGCTTCTGTATTTAGAGTTTTGTACGGTGCTTTCAAGTTCTGAGACAAAAAGAAATACAAGTTGTACCTTTATGAATCTCTTGGAGGCACCAATGAGAGCTACTTTATATGAAAGATTTTCTAGTATAAAGTGAAATTAGGTGCCTGGTAGAGATAAATTTCAGATCATTATTCTGAGTACCCTAGCCTAATATGAACCCTGATGGAAAGCATTAATGAAAAAAGATTCCAAATTATTAAGTTCATTCATGTTAGCACTGTCTTCATTGATACTCTTGAAAGATTACTGTTTTGAAAGGCCAAATGACTTTTCAGCTGGATTAAGTCTCCAAATCTGTATCATTAATACTAGCTTCCAATGCCAAGTATGAAACAGACTAAAACTTTAATTCTGCTGTACAGCTTCACAGATCACACCCCTTCCGATCAAAGCTAAAATTTTAAGTTTGAAAACTCACATAAAAATAAACCCCAAAATACAATTAGATAACGGTTTAAAATTTTCTTTGGTAAAACTGTCATTAGGAGATGTCTTAAGAATATTTCTGATAGTAATATTTATTCACATTAAAACAAACACAAGATGGTCCTACATGTTATTTAAACAGAAGAATACGACAGGAAGAGAGAAAAGAGTTCACATCTAACTTCCTGAAGGCTTCCCAAGTTACTCTGGACTTGGAAGGCCTTCAGGGATCTCCCATCGAGATTTACAAAGACGGCTGGCAACACCTTCAGTTCCAAGCACCCTGAAAGAATGCTTCAGCCTCCCACCTCAGAAGTTAAAACTGGTTTTACAAAAGTAATGTATTAGAAAAAACTTACTACAAACAAGAACATTGCAGAACAAAAAATAAACCACCTAAACAACAATAAAAAAGCCCAGCCCCAGATGTCCTTAAGTCTTTAGCTAGAATTCCAACCCATAGGAAAAGGAAGATGGAAAGAGGGACAAAAACCCCTTCCTATTGCGTAGCATATTTAAGGTGATTTTTTAAGAGGCTTTTCTTACTTCTGCAGCTTTAGAACTTACTCCAACAGATGTGGGGCTAAGAAAACTAGCACTGATTTTATTAGGGCTTTTTGTAATTCCCAGGTTCTGCTCCCCTCTGTGTCAATAACAAAAACTATACACCAGCACAGTATGGCAGCTATCAAGGCTGACTTGAGGGATCTCCACGGTTCACTTTTAACTTTACTGTTGTGTATGAAAATTCACATTATCAAACAAATTTTTAAAGTAAGAATTTTACATTAATTATATTCAATTCTAAACTTCTCATAAAATACAACTTTAAATCTTTGAAATCTGTTGTGAAACACAGAACATTCACTGATAAGATCAGAAAGGTCACCTGCAGCATTCATGCACATGTACACAGACATCTCCAAGCAAGCCCAGAATAAAGTACCTTCAAGCCTTTGAGTTCTCTCTATCATGTAGACATATCTTTTTATGAAATGCTAGTGCAGATATTTAGAAAAATTCAGCCTTGTGAATTACAGACATACAATAATTTGCTGATGCAAACGGGAAAAAGTCTGAAGTGACTCTTTTTCCATAATTACGAATTTAAAACTTTTAAGACTCTAAAAAAGATTGGCATTACAATATTTAAGAAGACATCCCACACCTTGGTAGAGGTCATATATTACCTGATGGTACTTCTTCAGTATGTTGTGCATTTCTGCTACATCTTCACTTGTTATGGTTTTGATGATATATCTTTTGTCGTAAGATGTATGAAAGCGGGCACCACTGCGTGCTTGGGAATCATTGGCAAGGGGTGCACTTCTTGTCAATGAATTCTGTCAATTGATTTAAAACAAAAAAAAGCATCAAGTCAGACAGAAGTATGTAACTTTTATTTGGAGCAAATATAAACAATTTACATTTATTTAAAAATATTTTTCAATACATCTGCACCAAGCTGAATTCCACAAAGACTACCTTATCTTGAGAAAACACTACAAAAATATTCTGAGAAGAAAAGCATGTTTGAGGAGGAAGGTATTGCTCATCAGTGGTTCAAAATCCATCCTCAACATTTAATTAGAATTTATTGGACATTGATATGTATACATGATCAGTTTTTGGGAAGAAAACATACAATAATTAAAAATCCAGAAGGAACACTGTGTTACACCACAATAATTATAAACAGAGGATTTATCCACAGTTTTACTTTAATACTAGCAGGATTTACCCTTGAAACAGTGTGATCTGGAACATAACCAAGATCACAGTCACATTTCTGAGTTCTAGTACCAGAGCTATTCCAATGATTTCATGTCTAGAGATAAGCAAATAATATTGTACAATACCTCCTTTTGTAAAATAAGCCTACCTCCATACTGTCTCAAGAGAGGAAAATTAGTTAATGACTGTATAGTATTTAGAAGGGAGATTAAGGACTGTTTTTAGAGTGAAGTTTAAAATTACTGGTGCTTCAACAGAAGCAAGAGAAGTCCTCTGCTTTTTTCAGAGAATTAGTAGGATTTAGGTTAGATTTCTTTATATTTATAAAAACAAAACTAAAAAAAATTAGACTAAGTGTAACAACTTCTTTTTGCCTGGAAACATCTTTCTTTACCAAGAAGAACTTATGCCAATTGTTATATATTTGAATTGCACTATTAAAAAAAATATAGTAGTAACAGCAGCAACACAGCCATGAGAAAACAATGTTCTTGCACCCCTTGCGTATTTCCATAAATATGGACATACTCTGAAAAGGTTAAACAAGTTAATTATAGACTACTGGAACACTTCTATGTTTATGAAACAAACTTGCAGTAACCATCTGGTATATCCCTACTCCTAGCAGAAAACCCCAGCTCCTGCTATCGTTCCTCACTGTACCATGTTGCACAAACAGCTCTTGCTAAATTGAAATACACCTTCCCTCTTTCCACATTCATATAGTATAATGTTCCCCCTGCTAGGTGGAAAGTCATTTTACTTTCAAAGATAATTTTAATAAAATTTTATATATAAATGCAAACGTTGCAGATTCCTAAACAGCAAAAGTTCAACTCCAACAGTTACAGAATGAATGTTTGTGTTCTGTGGTAAGGCACCATGAACTAAGTCACAAAACAGATTTGCACTAGAGGAACGATGATGCTTTGAGAGAGTAATTACCAATACACTTCACCTACCACACTCAGATAGCAAACCCATACAATTTTATTTTTGTAGGACCTATGTTTTATTTGAAAGTTTTAACCATTGTTAGACCTCTTCACACGCTCTACGGACTTCAGCAGGAGCTGGATATGCAGATTCAACCCCCGCGACAGAAGGTCAGTGATTATTATAAAGTAATAACCTCAACCAAGAAATTAGGGCAACTATAGCCCCCAATTTAAGAAGACATTTGAACACATACAATTATGTCTCTGTATTTTGGAGATCCATTGATTTCAACAGGCCTTCAAGCATTGTTTAATTTATCCCAACTGTGGGGTGCTTTCTGAAATCAATTTAACATGAAATAAAACCATTTTCCCACAAGGTTACTTAGTTCAACAGAAATACTCAGGAGTAGCAGGAATAACAGTAAATCACCTAAAAGCACACAGCTCTACAAGGGCTTATTAGAATGAAAACCTTAATTATGACATGTAGGAGAAATAAATCTTTTGCACTTCTTTCTGTATATTTCTAGGCTTGTACAATGAACTAGAATAATTACTAATGTCTACGATAAAAAGTGACATCTTTCTCTATTATCCTCTCTATTCAATAATGAAAGAAAGGATGTGGATGCTTCCCTAAGGTTTATAAATCAACAATTTTTCTAGACTAATCAGAACAGAGCTTTAAGGACACCACTGCAGACACTGCAGTTCCTTTTCTGCACTGGCTTTTGGACAGCCAATTTTAACATGTGTAAGTCCTGATATACCATCACCTGACATGGTACTGAAGATAGTAGAGAATTTAAGTATTACAGCAGGTTTCATTGCCTGTTTTCAGATGTCTTCTGTTTAAATTAATTTCTCTCCACTTCACCACTGAAATGTTTTTATGTACTGAAGTCTATTCAAGAGAACAAATATCATAAACCAATTAAATTTTCTTAATGCTGCACTTGACACCAGTACTCCACTAATTTTCAAACCGAATCGTGGAGTTAGTGGTAGAAACCCTTTGTTGCTCTACAGTCAGAACTTGGTTTTGTTTCCAGGCATATATTTAATAGCTCAAGATAAAGAGCTGATAATAGAAGTTAAAAGCAAAAAAAAAGGTACAAATTCAGTTGCCTTCATCACAAATTGAAAATATGATGTAATAATTTTAATTTTTAAAAAAGTGAACGCATGGGTAACCGTTAGTGTAGGTAGTGAATTAAACTACTGCTAAGTTATTAGGCTATAATTCAGTTAGTAATAATAAAGGCTACTGAGTAATTACTTGTTATTGTTCCCAGCAGAAAAGAGTACATTATTCTGAGGTTAACTATTGCAATAAAGCAGTAACCACAGTTTTCTGATGTATTTTTCCCACAGAACTCTTGTCTTCAGACTGTAATCCATATAATATAAACCTTGAAAGCAATTAACCTGGCAGGAGACTTAAGTTGCTTAGCTATTAAAAGCTGCAAAAGAGGGTATTGGCTAGTCTGCTACAGAACATCTGAATGAGGAGAAGAAGGAAAATATGAAGGACCTGAACTCAAAGTTTAAAGTAGTCTTAAAGTGTATTTTAATAGCCTTCATGAAAAGATTTTAATATTTGAGTGAAATGCAGGCCTGGGTTGCGCTGGGTATGAAAGAGATGCCAGCTGACTGGACATTAGAAAATGTGATACCTATCTACAAGGTCCAGGGAACTACAGGTCTGTCAGTCTGATGTCTATGCCAGGGAAGGTCATGGTGCAGATCGTCCTGAGAGCCATGACACAGCACATGCAGGACAAGCAGGGGATGGGGCCCAGCCAGCACAGGTTTGTGAAAGGCAGGTCCTGCTTGACTGACCTTGATCTCCTTTTCTATGATAAGGCGACCTACTTAGTGGATGAGTGAA